>CATIWQ010757358.1:0-10293 GCA_949673415.1 Euphorbia schlechtendalii | reverse complement strand
GGTTAACAATATCGTGTATAATCACTGGATCTGTGATATAACGTTGTTTAGTGAGCCAACATTTTTGGAATGGTAACTTGCTAAATGTGGCTATGTGAGAGCGACCCGTACTAAGCATAGTATTGATGTTGTCCAGGTTTTCATAATTATCTTATCTCGTTTACGCTAGACATAGAAAATTTATTTCATGTGTAGCTCTGCGGCGAATAATTGAACATCTGAATATCTAGAATCGAATCTGTTAGATAATCTAGTGTGTCGTAACATCTTCATTAAACTTGCATGTTTTCTCTGCTATACTTGTTTGTAGTGAAAATGTATTCATTTAGAGTTTCTAATCAATCACATCTATATTTACTCAACTTTTCGTTCTAATCTTCCTACCCATAAAAATATCTAAACTATTTTTATTTTATTTACTTTTAAGCTTCCCTAGTATCTTTAGACTAGGTTCCTTCCCTGTGGGTTCGATATCTTTTAAAACTACATCGCAACTTTATACTTGCAGTTATCATCATTTTTCTATGTGGTAAGGGGTATTGACAACACCTACATTTTACATGCGAACAAGTTTTTTTGGCGCAGTTGATAGCCAACAGTTCATGAGATTTTGGAACCATATTAGATTAAACTTATCAATAGAAAAGTGGTGAACAGATACTAAGGCTTATTTGCAACTTCTAGAGGACTGTCCAACATTCTTGTCTTGATCAGAGGATGGCTTTTGTTGTTGCTTTAGCTAATACTGTTGATGATGCGGTTGATATTAAGGATGCTTAAGAAGAGATCCTTTGTTAAGATTTACAGTTCTAAGAGCATCTTCAACTACCTTCTCCCCCATTGATATCTATCCTTTCATGATTTGTTTTAGGCAGACATTGAATGAGTCTAAAGCAACTTGGAAGTCCTCCTGCTTTCCAATGATAAGCGGGGAAATCTCCCACTCCAGCATCTCTTTACCCTTATTGGTGAGAAACTCTTGATCATTCAGTTCATTGAGGAGAAGATGATGGCATATGGTGAGATGAGTTGTTTGATTAAAGTCTTGGCATGCAAATTGTTGAATTCACTGCATCAGAGCTTTAAAATCTGAAGCAAATAACGCAATCTTTAGCTTCACCTTTATGTTTAGGATCCTTGGGCAGATGGAAAGCATACACTTAGCATTGTAGTCTATATCCTTAGTGTTATAGACTCCAGTTGTCACTAGTTATCCTACATTTCTCTAAAGATCTTTGAGCTTAGTCTTGAGAACGTTCATCTTGGAGTTGATAGAAAAGCCGATTTTAGGACATAAAGATTTAATTGGTTGTTCTAGAAAATTTTTTCCCATAGCATCAAATAGAAACTTCTAAGCCTTAGAGACCTTCTCATCTGTATTGTCATTGACCTCCTTACAAATGAAATCAAGCTTTGAGGAGAGAATCAACTTTCAGCACATGCTTCTTATCAGCTTTCGCAAAAACCTCATTAATAGTCTTCAGTAGTTTATCAATTTTCCCATCTTGATTCATGAGGAACCTAGACATTGACTCTAGCACTTTCGCCATACTATACCCTTTATTCTTTCTGGTCTCCACTTCTCTGAGCACATTGTCAATCTTCTCATCAGTACTCCTCTTTATTTTGGCTTGTTCTTCACTAAATTTATGGAACTATGTAGTTTGAGTTCCCATGGTGGAACTCAAACTACTAAGCTACTCAGCAGCAACATCTGCATTACCCTTTATCTTTCCTACCACTATGTTAGCAAGTGTAGGAGATATGGGGATAGAGGAAACCGCTGCACCAAGCTGGGTTGTAGAATCTGATAAATCGGCTATGATTAAAGCCATCTTGTCAACTAATCTCTTGGAACTTTCTTTAGCTAAGTGATTTCGAATCACAAACAGGTTGCCTTGAATATTCTCAAACTCCTCAAAGTAGAGTGATTTAGAGGGTAAGATTGAATGCTTATCAATTTTAGGAAGCTTTGTCTTAGTCTTGGATAACAAGTCCATCAATTCCTAGATCAGAATCAGTTTGCTAACTGCCCCATCTAACTCAACGTCAAACTTGAGAGTGGGGAATTTCTTCCTTTCCAGCTTCCTTATCTGAGTCAGGATGAATGAATCATCCATGTCTACTTGGAGTGGCTTACTGATAGGTTCAAGTACTTCAATATAGTTATAAAATTTACCTAAGTAACAGCACCACTTGCATTTCCTTGCTGAGCAAAGTTCTCAACATTAGGAACTTCTTTGAATACAGAGATTAGAGGGTTGAGGATGGGTTTGAAGAAAATGAAGGTTTAGTAGTTTGTACATTTGAAGAAGAGGGAATAGCTTTAGATTTTACAGGGGAAGGTATAATTTGGGTTTGAGGGAGAGAAGAAGCATTATTTTGAGAAGTGTTTAGGGAAAAAGAATCTTGGGTATGTGTAGGAGAAGAAGAAGGGATATTTATTAGAGAAGAAGCGATAGTTACTGGAGAATTTACAATGTTAGAGGGTGGAGGATTTATAGGAGAAGAAGGGATTTTAGTGACTAAAGGAGAAGAAACTAGGGAATTTATAGAAGAGGGAGTAAGATTTACAGAAGAAAGAGGGGTAGGATTTAAGAGAACCTCTAGGTTAACTGTTTGATCCAATGATGGATCAGCTTGAGGTTCTTCAGCCTGAGTGGGAAGTTCCTTAGTTTGAGTGAATTTAGGTGTGGGGATGTTGGGCTCGGGAAGATTAGATTCATCCGGATGAAGGGGTAGGGTTCCTCCAACATCCTCATCATTACTCACCACTTGAATATTTTTCTGTAAAGGATGGTTAGTGGTAGAGCGCTTGCTTTAAGTTCGCTTGGCCTTGGTGAGAACATCTTGCACCTCAGTAGTAGCGCTAGGACTAACTGTGTCCTCTTCCCTAATCTTTTTGGGATCACCCTACTCCTTAGTTTCTTCTAAGATGACCAGTTTGCGCTTTATTTAGCACATGGTTTCCTTTGTCTCCATAAAATTTTCCTGCTCTTCAGCCTTCTATTTAACCTCAGCTTCTCTCTTAGAGAAAGTTTTGGCCTTCATTTACCTTCTTTGTCTTACTGAGGGCTGGGCAGGCATATCTCCTTCCCTTATTTTTTAGGGGCTCCTCTTCCTAGCCTTTAAAGAAGTTGATTTGGCCTTGGGTGAGGTTGTAGTGGTGCTTATTTACTCCAATTTAGCTGAAAGAGGAACATTATAGCTAATGTCCTTATTGCCTCCCCCAAACTCCAGTATAAAGCCATCTTCCTCCTCCTTAGGCACATCTGTCAATAATACTGATGGTACACAGTTGAGCTTTCGCTTCTCTTGTGCTTTATTTTACCTAGTATGCACTTGGTCGTGATACAGCTTGGTGAATTGAGATAGATGTAAGGTTTTCTTCACCACCAGAACTGCATCACCAGGCCCTCCAAGATACAAGAGAACATCTGCTTTCACTGCCTTCATCAAGGCGGTTATGAGATAACCATGATGGTAGATAGTAGTTAGCTTAGTCAGATGGTGAAGAATCACCATTGCCCAGTTAAGCCTCCCTCTACCATATGGTAGACCACACACCTCTCGAAATAGGTGTAGCTAGTCACAGACCCCATCTTGGGTAACAGCAGCATGATCACCATCTCATGGCAAGCTCTAGGTGTCCAGCTCATCCTAGAAGCTTCAATCTCCCTGAGAATAGTTGGCTAGGAGTTCCCAATCTTCTAGGATGATAACGGTGTCTTCATCACCGGTCTTTCTGAGCTGGTTGCCTTTATGAGGCATATTGAGGATGCTCGCGATTAGCCTTGAGCATATAAGGTAGACATTTCCATTAATCTCTACTAAAAGGACATTGTTGAAACCATGGATGGGGTAGAAGTTGGTGTAGAAAGCCCTAATGAGACCTGCGATGGTTGGTCCCTCCAATTGCGAAAATTGGCTCAAGTTTTATTGCTTGATGATTCTATGCATGATGCAATTTCTAAGAAGGCTCAAATAGTCAACACCATACATCGGGCCAAAGTCTAGGTTAGATGCCCAATCCACCTTTTGTGAACAAGTTTCCTTCAAGGAAGGTGATTTTTTCCATTTTTCCTTCAACATTCACAACAAAGCTTCTTTTAGAGGTGGATTGAAGTTTGAAAGTGATTTTGGTTATCATCATTTGAGAGAAAAGGATTTTTGAGAGGAGAAAAGGGTTAGGGTTCTTAGCTTTGGAAATCGATTAGAATTAAAGATGCAAGTAACCTCTCTCTTCTACTCCTTCAGGTTTTATAGACAACTTGAACTCTTTGAGATACGTGGCACTTCCTCGGATCATGATGAAGATTAGCACTAAGATTAACACTTGATTAACAGCCTTAGTAAAATGGTGTGTTTTGTAGAAAATGGTTCCATTTCAAAAACATGTCTTTTGAAATAGTGGGCTTTTGATTTTAACTGTGAAACTGAATCTCAAGCTGTTGCTTTAAAATTTAGATGGAGTTAAACACGTGTTATCACTTATCTGAAATAAGGCTTGCTCTTTAACACTTAGCCAAATTTCTAACTTCTTCTTCTTCTTCACATGGGGTTCGCCATACCAATAAGCTACCTTAGGACATTAAACTGCTCCTTTGGCAATGGTGAATATATCAGCGTGCTGTTCCTCTAAAGGAACATACTCCAATTTGACATCTCCCCTTAGCACATGATCTCTAATGAAGTGATGTCTAATTTTGACATGCTTCATCCTGTCATCCTGAACTGTATTGTTGGATAGGTCAATTGCGCTCTTTTTATCACACATAACTTCAAGACAATTTAACTTTACACCATGATCTTCCAATTGCTGCATGATCCATAGCAATTGTACTACACAACTTCCTGCTACCATGTACTCAGCTTTAGTTATACTCAGTGCAACATAAGTTTGCTTCTTACTATACCAAGAGACTAAGCATTCTCCAAGGAATAACATCCTCCTATGGTGCTTTTCCTATCGAGCTTATCTCTGCCATAATCAGCATTTGTGAATCCTCTTGGAGTGAAATCCATGATGTTGGGATACTATAAACCTACTTCAATAGATCCTTGCAAGTATCTAAGAATTCTCTGCATAGTTACTAGATGAGATTATTCGGGGATCAGCTTGATAACAAGTATAATAGCACACAACATACTGTATGTTAAGCCTAGTAGCTATAATATAAAGAAGAGAGCTTACGATTCCTCTATAGAATTTGCTGTCTATAGTTTTTCCAGCTTCATCTTTACTTAAGATAGTATCAGTGGCTATAGGAGTGGACATTGGCTTCAAATGTTCCATGTTAAACTTCTTCAAGACTTCTTTGGCATACTTTGCTTGATTGATAAAGATTCCATCTTTAGTCCGCTTAATTTGAAGACCAAGGAAAAAGTTGAGCTCTCCCATCATGGACATTTCAAACTCGCTTTTCATCTGCTTGCTAAACTCCTTACACAACTTTTCATCAGTTGCTCCAAATATGATATCATCCACATATATTTGGACAAGAAACACATCTTGTTTCTTTTGCCTGATAACATAATTGTATATACTTTTCCTCTTTCATAGCCTTTGCTGATCAAGAAATTGATTAACCTCTCATACCACGCTCTTGGAGCTTGCTTCAATCCATATAGAGCTTTCTTCAGTTTAAAGACATGCTCATGATTCTTCGAATCTTCAAAGCCTGGAGGCTGGTGAACATAAACTTCTTCTTGAATGAATCCATTCAAGAATGCACTTTTAACATCCATTTGAAATAATTTGAAGTTCATATGACATGCGAAAGTACACAGGATTCGAATAGCTTCAAGTCGAGTGACTAGAGCATAAGTCTCATCATAATCGATGCCTTCTTAGTGATTGTAGCTTTACGTAACAAGCCTGGCCTTGTTCCTGACAACAGAGCCATCTTTATCAAGCTTGTTCTTGAAAATTCATTTGGTACCGATAATTGATTTCCCTTTAGGTTAGGAACTAGATCCAAAACATCATTGCATTTGAACTGATCCCGCTCCTCTTGCATTGCGATCATCCAATAATCATCTCCTTCTGCATGTTCGAACTTCTTGGGTTCAATCAATGAGATGAACACTGGATGACTCAGCATCCTACTAAGCTGACCTCTTGTAATCATCGGATTATGACCATGATCAATTATGCTGTCGAGCGGATAGTTGCAATGCGTCCTAATTTCTCTTGGTAGACTTGGATCAGCTGCTGGAGGATCTATAATGGGTTGTTGAGGTAGAAGTTGATCTTTTCCATCATTGAAGTTGATAGAGAGATCATCTTCTTGGACTTGCTCAGCTTCATGTTCTTATGCTCGGTTGGGCAGCATAGAGAGTGGCATACTGAGTTGATTTACTTGCTGGGTTACTCCTTCATCTTCATCAGATGAATGTCTATCTACATTGTTAGTTTCATCAAAATCCGCATACATACACTCCTTTAACAGGCTAATACGCTTAACATATATTTTATATGCCCTGCTATTAGTTGAGTATCCCAGAAAGATACCTTTGACTTAGGATTAAACTTACCTAACTGCTCCTTGGTGTTAAGTACAAAGAACCTACAACCAAATGATCTGAGATGACCAATCTAAGGCTTGCACCCTCGCCAAAGCTCATAGGATATTTTCTCCAGAATTAGGTGAATTAAAACCCGATTCAAGATATAAGAAGCTGTGTTAACAGCTTCTCCCTAAAAGTACATTGGTAGATTATTATCACTTAGCATGGATCGAGCCATTTCAACTATGGTTCTATTCTTCCTTTCTACAACCCCATTTTGTTGAGTATAAGGAGAAGAGAAGTTGTGGTTAATGCCATGTGCTGAACAGAATTCTTCGAAATGAAAGTTCTCGAATTCATGTCCATGATCATTTTGGACTCTACTGATTTTAGTTCCTAATTCATTCATTATTTGATTACTGAGTTTGATAAAAGATTCATACGTTTCATCTTTGCTACTTAGCAAGACTACCCAAGTGAATCTTGTGAAGTCATCCATAACCACCAACGAAAATCTCTTTCCACCCAAGTTCATGGACTGAACTGGGCCAAAAAAATCCAGGTGGAGGAGCTCTAATGGTCACTTAGTTACTAAGTGATTAATTGACCTAAAAGATTTCTTAACCTACTTATCTAGTTGTCAAGCTGAGCAAATTTTATCCTTCTCGAAGCTGATGCTGGGTAAACCCATAACTGATTGCTTTTTTACCAATTTGGACATAATTTTCATATTTGTATGACACAACCTTCTATGCCAAAGCCATGAATTATCCTCCTTAGATACAAGACACACATTGGTGGAGCCAGGGGATAAATCAATCATATAAACATTATTGATTCTAGGAGCAAAGAGAATAGCAGAATTAGTCTTACAGTCAATAACTGAGCAACCTGCTGAGTCGAATGTAACCTTTCTACCTTTGTAACAAAGCTGGCCTACACTAAGAAAGTTGAACTTGAGTCCTTTGACTAGAGAAACCTCTTTGATTGAAGGAGAAACACCAACAACGCCACAACCCATAATCTTACCTTTTTTGTTATCGCCAAATCTAACACTTCCATTTCTTTGCACTCCAATGACATGAACTGACTTTCTTCTCCCGTCATATGCCTTGGCATCCACTATCCAAATACCACATTCTAGAGCCATCAGCGGGTCTCAGGCTCACATGTAAAACAATTACGTTTTCTTAGGTACTCATGCTCTTGAGCTAGGTCCTCCCTTTTTAGTAGTGCTTAGGTTACTCCAATCATACTCATCCTAATAACCATATTTATGCCTATAGTGTACTATAGCATGTCCAACTTTTCCACAAAAACTACACACCATTTTTGTTTTGGGCTGGCTCACTTTCTTCTTTTTTTAGAGGAATTCTTCCTCTTAGAATTGTGAGTTTGGTTATTCAGAGTTTGATTGTTGGCTGGAGGAGGAACCTGTTCCTTCTTTAAAGTTGTTATCTTAGCAGTCAACTAATCGCCACTTTTCTACTGATAAGTTTAATAACTTTTTCGCAAAGATTTTGGCTATATATTAATGGTGCCGAAAATTAGTTCACATAAAGTATGGGTGTTGTCAATACCACTTATCAAGATAGAAAAATGATGATAACTACAAGTATACAGTTGCGATGTAGTTTTAAAAGATATTGATCCCATAGGGAAGGACTAGCTGTAAAGATCAACAAGGAAAACAGAATTAAGAAAATAAATTAAAATAATTTGAAGTTTTGGATAGTAGGATTAGAATGAAGAATGGAAAGATATATGTATGGAAGATTAGAGATTCTAATATATAGATTTTCCTATGAAATAAGTATAGCAAAGAAAACATGCAAGTTCAACAAAGTTATTACGTTCACTAAACTAATATAACATAATCGGTTCTAGATACTTAGAAGTTCAATGATTCACCACAGAGCAACACATGAAATGACTTTTATAAATCTAGCGCAAATGAATCAAGACAATTATATAAACCTAGAGAACAATATTACTATGCTTAGTATGGATCGCTCTCACATAGCATCATTTAGCAAGTTACCATTCTAAAAATGTTGGCTCACTAAATAGCGTTAAAATCACAGATCCAGTGATTGTACACAATCTCGTTAACCCCGAAACTACTCTTAAAGTTAACTCCAAAGCATATAACTTGATTAATATAAAAGACTTGACAAGAAATATGCATTATAATACATAGACATATCATAAACTCCGAAATAGAAAGTATAAGTAGAAAGCAAAGCAAAGTTGTAAGGTATGCAATTGAAAGCTAAAGTTGATCAAACCGTATCCACTCTTTAATGGGAGTCGTCAATTCCCACAATTCCTGTGCCTGCTTTGAATTCGGCCTCGGCCCATACAGAACCTCCACTAGGATGTTGTTCTTTGTGAATATCGAACAAATGAATGTTGAAGAACAAAAAATTTTATTGATAAGTGATTTGCAAGTACACTTATACAACAATTGCTCTAATATATAGAGAAATATAGTGATCGAAATAAGGATTTGAATAGCTTAAACATTTTCTCACTAACACTTATGAATGTAGCAAAACTAGATATGTTATTCTCTATCTACACACACTATACATAATCCTATAATTGCACTCTAATGCTCCACAAAATTATAAGGTTTGGTACCCTATTTATAGTGTTCGAAGGGTTACGTCTATCCAAACAAAGAGTTGTGTCCATTTGTGAAAGATTGTATCACTTCATTGTGATTGGTTGAGAAGCTTTAATCTAATCCACAATGGATAAGCACCTTTTCATGATTGGTTAACTTCTGATAAGTGTCTTCTCGTTGGTAGTTGATGGAGGTTGATCGCTCTTATCTGGTAGTTGGTAGTTAAGAAGATTTGACCAGAAAACAATCAAAGTCGTGACTACGATATACAAGTCACGACCATAAAATACTTGTCTGGCAACTTTCTGTTCTGAAGTATACAAGTCGCAATCGCGAATGATTATCGTGACCTTGAATTGTGTTTTTCTTCAGAATTCCTCTTGTAACTATATCGATCTTTAACAGCTTCGATCCTAAGCTAAATCTTTAAGTTCCACGCATCTTTTCGCACCTTTTTCACTCTTTTTACATGGAATTCCACTTTAGATCATTTTACTCCCAAGATTTACCTAGTATCTGCATTTGCATAAAAAAACAACAACATACAACGTGAAATCTTTTATATGAAGCATAAAAATGACTAAAACTATAGTGTTTAATGTATAAAATTAATATGATAATAAGTGTAATTATACACTTATCATACCCCCACATTTAACTTTTTTTCTTATCCTCAAGGTAAATTCAACAGAAATTAGTAGTCAAGTTAGTACCTCATTTAGCGAAAGACTATTGCAGTGAGTACAACATTCCCATGTTGCATAAGATTCAAGTAGAAGTCCAAAATTTCCCACAAATTAGCAATGCGCAATGTACATAGCTTAGTTACATACTTTTGCTCTTAATGGAGACTCAACTGAATCGCATCTTCATATAAGCGTTATATGCATACTCAAATATTACCTTCTCTTAAGCATAGTATAAAGTATAAAGGACATAGATTGCACACTTTGATTAATTTTCTCTCAATGCTTTTTAGGTAACCTAGGATGCTAAAACACTCTCAGTGGTTGCATTTTATGCTCCATACCACTCCCTCTTTTTTCAGTGGTTGCATTTTATGCTCCATACCACTCTCTCATTTTTTTCTTTTAAGCATATTTTTTTGAAGTACTTTGTACTTTGCACCCATTTTTCATGCTATGCTTTCTTTT
>CATIWQ010757344.1:0-10550 GCA_949673415.1 Euphorbia schlechtendalii | reverse complement strand
TATATAGCCCCAAACAGTATTTTTAACAAGGAGAACTTCCATTTGAAGATCATCAGACGGTCGAAGACTATGTGATCCAAGGATAGAAATTCCGAAAAGGCATCATCATTGAACGCGATAGCTGGTACAAAATCTTGTGCTCGCAACAGTCATACGTGATAACGGGCTTTTCAATGGTTTTCTAGTTCTGGTTCTATGATGTATATGAACCTTGTGAAGGTGTGGTCTGTGAGAGAATAAATCTGAAGAAAGGAGAGGAATTCAAGGAGAGGTTCTTCATGTGGAGGCCAAAAAACACAGCCTTGAAGACTGCTGGCATGTAAAACAGTTTGTTCAAATTCAACCAACATTTTATAAGTACTCCAGTTTTTTAAAAAATAAAAATTATCTAGTAATATCCTACATGAAACTTATAAGTACCATGTATTAAAGATGAAAAAAATAAAAAAATTTAAGATCCTTGAATGAAACTAGTAGGTATCTGGTAGAGACAAATTTCTATTGACAAAAAACATGTTTTATTTGATTAATACTATAATTCATTGTCTATCCTAAAAGTTGCTTTTAATATCTAACAAATTGACATGCAAATAAAAATAAGAAAAATCATGCTAACAGAGGAGGAATTGTATAATATGAAATTGGGTGAATTCAACCCGTTCCCTAAACCATTGAAGTTGGGAGACATGAGATCAGAAGATATTGACGCAGGAGAAGTTGGACAACATGGTGAAGGAGATGGGGGAGAAGATTGACCAACTTAAGAAGAACCAGAGCAATCTAATGCTTCGAAATTGTTGAACAAGGAAAATCCTCCAGGACAACATCCTCAACAAGAAGAAAAGGAGATATGAGATGTCATTGGAGAGTGAAACAGGCTCCGAGAATGAGCTAAGTGATGATAAGAACAAATCTTATGGCGATTCAAGTGATTCAAACGCCACAAATGACAAAGCTAAAGGAAATAAGGCAAAGGATGTTATTCACACCATGGATATAGATGTAAGCTTAAAAATAAAGGGATAAAATGGAATGCTTAGATTGATGGTAAAATTGTTTATTTACAACATTAAATGTAAACAAAATATTGCCAAACAAGAGGGAGGGAGCAATGAGTAAGCAAGTGAGGAAATGGTCCCACATACTAATGAGAGCTTGATGAAAGGAAATGCAAGTATCCATTATATAAAATAGAATTTCCCTATTATGAAAATAACAATATCTAACAGATCAAAAAACATAATTAAAAACTCAGGATGCAACATTTGAAAAAATACTTCCAGAAGGGATGACCAAAGATCAAGACGAGGATGATAAAATAGAGGAACTTAAAGTTACAAAGAAAGAAAATCAGGTACAAAAGAAAAAATAATAAAAAAACTATCTAGTATTAACCTGTTAGGAAGCCAATATATGTTTCTTGATTGAATCATAACTCATCGAAAAAAATGTAGGGTACAGAGAACGAAAAGATGGAGGAGATAAACACAGAGGTGTTAGAAGAAGAAGGATTAAAAAGCGATGGAGCTAAACCGACTGAAAAAGAAGTAAGAAAATAATCTAATATGGAACTGGTATGAAACTTTTTTATCAGAAAAGGAATCTAGTAGCCATCTGGTATGAAAAATGGAATCTAGTATGAAGAGCACAGTCAAATGAAGAAAGCGATGATGATATTTACATGAATATGGATGAATTGTTTGGTATTTGACATGTAGAATGCACGGTTTTAATCGATTTTCACGTGATTTTAACACAAATCTTTCATTTGTAGTATTCAATCTTATAATATATTAGTTTATTTGTCAAAAAAACTCATCACAAAGAAACTAGTATCTAACTGGTAGGAAAGTGGTAAAAACAAGTTTGTTGTGAAAAACATAACTTAACTAATAAAAAATGGAGAAACTGGTATCTAACTGGTATGAGAGTCGTAATAGCTAGTTTAAAAGTGAAAAAAACATCTTAATTCAGAAAGGAATTTGGTAACCAACTAGTTTGAAAAATGGAATATGGCAGGAAAATAAAATACTAACCTAAAAAACATTTGATAGACAAATTTTTACATACATGATGTATTATTTACAAAAAAATTGTGCTTTTTTTAGTCTGTGTCCGATGAAGAGGAATGCATGGTGATAGTTTAATTGGATAGTGGGAATCAAGATCAATTCCGGGATCCAATGCCAAGACAGCAACAAACAGCCAATGAAGAACAAATTTCAATAATCACATTGGACACCTAGAGCTAAGAAAAAACGTAGCCAACTGATCAAATATCAGAAAAAGGATAAACAACAAAAGAAGGAGGGATCATACCTATTTTGGAAAGAAAAAAAATGATCACCACTGAATTTACATGAATGACATATTTGTCTGGTATCCAACTGGTAGGTAACTAGTATATGAAAAGCATGCAACTAAAAAACATGGAATATGGTAAGTAAAACTTTTAGGAAACTAGTAAGAAACTACAAAATAACAAGAGCAAGTAACTATTGGTGGAAAAATTATTACATGTGTATTTCATGATTCAACTAGAAAATAAAAAAAAAAATAACTATTAGCAGGTATTGTCATTTTCCCAGGATGTTGGAAGTGAACAAGAGCAAGTAGAGATAATCCTGTTGGACACTGAGAGTCAAGAGAAAGAACAACTAGCAAATGAAGGAGTATTAACAGTTATTGCCATTTTCCCAGGCTGCTAACAATGAAGGAGAAAAATTGCCAATAATTAGATTGGACACAAAGAACCAAGAAAATTTGGAGAAAGAAGCAAATGATCAAAAGCTAGAAAAACAACAATTAGCCAACGAAGGAGAGATCGTGACTAATATGGTAAGGAAAAACTTGAAACTTGCTGAGTTTACATAAATAAATACATATCTGGTATACATCTGGTATGTATCTAGTATAAAAGGTTGAAAATATTAAACAAATAATAGTTTGTAGGCTAAAAATGTTGTTAAAGAGGAACAAGTCTTCTCCACTACATTGGGAAATGAAGTAGTAGAAGATAAAGAAAACAAAGTGGAAGAGGATAGGGAAATGGGGATTGTGGAAGTTGGGAAAGGTGTTACTGAAATCCTTGACCCTGAAAATAAAGAAACAACTGCTTAGAAGATACAACAAGGACCTGCACTTTTGATCAAGGTAGCAGCACAAACAGGAATCCCTCACACTGAAGTAGTAGATATGGTTGTTGTTCATCCTTTGTATAGCATGAATGACTGGGATTACATAAAAAATAGCGGAGGAATCAATATCATTAATCAAGGATGTCACAGAGCAAGAGAAAGAAATAATTGAAATAAGGGCGATGTATAGAAAAACGAAAAACAAACCTACTTTCCACCTACTAACCCCGAGCACAGATGAATCCTAACAGAGCAGCCAAGGGGTGGAAAAGGAAAACTTTACTGCAATGTCCACCGACAAGTTAAATAAAAATAATTAGAAGCGGTTAATGCAATACAAATCCTCTCCACGAAGAAGGTACAACTTCAAAACACACACAAAATAAAAAAATGTAGAATAGAAAACAGGTAGGAAAATGGTAGACAACTAGTATGTAACTAGTAGGAATAGATAAATTGAATTTTAAATGAATTGAATCGAAAGAAAAAATAACATGAATAATAAATAAACATGAAACTGGTAGGTAACTAGTATGTACAAACTGAGGTACAAAAAATTGAGATTTATCAATCTAATCTATATTCCTTATTCTATTTTATAAGGATGATTCTCTAATCTCTGTGGACTCCATGGATAATGCAATTCTTAATAAAATAGAGACTGATTATGTAGAAAGAAAAACATCGACGATGGAAATGAAAAAAAGTGAGTATACAAAATAAAATTAAAAAAAAGACTAACAATGCATACTTATATTTGTTCATCTTAACTTTGTTACATGAAAAAGGGAGTGAAGAAAGTACGATTTGCAAATACAATGGAGGATAAAAAGATAGTGCAAGCCTCTAGAAGGACCGTGCAAACTCCTCCAATAAAGGTGCAACCGGCCCGAGGAAGGGGTAGGGGCAGGGCAGGGGAAGAAAAATAAAAAGAGGGGAAGATGATGAACCACAAAATCTTGCATAAAGATAATATACAACCCCATAAAAACCAGACCTAACAGAGTAGAAAATTTTCAAAACGAATCATCCAAAGCAGATTTCCAGTAGTAAGTATGTTCTTGATGATATTGCACTACTAGGGGAGGAATTAAAACAAGATGAAACAATTGAACACATGGAAATGTACCTGAGAGAAGGTATGCTCGAGTCTAGAACCAAGTAAGTTAACCTTCTCATAGATAGAGATTATCTATTTTTTTTATCATATATATATATACACACACACATACATATATTTGAATAAAGAGAAATGAAACTGAAATATTTTAAATGAAAAAGACATTCATCAGAGATAACAAGTTGTATGAAGGTGAAAACAATATCACGCCCCTATTCATTTGCAAGGTTATCGATATTAGGAGCAAAACATTCTGGGCTAACCTGTTATTCTTAGGGTCATACCTTTGGAGCGATGCAAGTTAGAGAAAACATACAAATTTCTTTTTTTCAAAAAAACTGTGTTAATTGTGATATGAAGATGTTGTTAGTCAACCTTACTATAAAAAATAAAAAGGAAACTGGTATATAACTAATATGAAGAAAAAAATTAAAAAGGAAACTAGTATCTAACTGGTAGGAAACTGGTATGTAACTGGTAGTATATCTATTTAGAAATGTGTTATAAATGTGATAAATATCCTATGATATATCAAAATAGGAAACTAATACTATAAAGATAACAAGTATTTAATACATGAAATGTAATTGAAAACTGACATCGCATATTTTGATAGGAAAAGACACATATGATATAGCTAAAAAATGTTGCAGCACATCAATTTTTTAATGTAGTACCTGAGAAAAAAAGGTAAATAATGTGAGAGGATTAAGTACCCATTCACAACAACTGACCTGACATTCAATGGACATGTGTTGCTGAGCGAGAAAATAATTGACAACAAAGAGTTGACAGAAATGCAAGTGGACAAAGTTATAAACATGAGCGATACAATAGCATCACGGTTCATGGGGATTGGAGCACAATGTATTGAGCCATGGGATGGAGTCGACAATGTGTGTATGTTAATGATAGCAAAAAATGATCATTGGATCCTTGGTAGATTCGAGGTGATGGCAAGAAAGTTGTACATATATGATTCAATGGGTTACAGATCAAACTTCAATGAAACCATGAAAATAGCTAGATGATATGCACGGATGCTTGCATATTATGTAAACAAATTTAGTTTTTTGCAAGATGTTTCCCCAAAATCGTAGCTACCCAAAGTCGATTGTTTTGAATTTGAGATGGTGCAAGGCTAGCTGCAACAAATGCTATTGTACACTAACCATTACTCCCTTTTTGATATATATGCATATCATTGTATCCAAATGAAAATACTAAAATTTCATGATCTTTTTATCTAAAACTGCAGTGATTGTGGTGTGTACATTGCGACATACATCGAATATGAGATAGAGGGAAAGAAAATGCCAAAGAAGATTGATATTAGTCTACAAAGGAAAAGATATGTGTTGAGCCTTTATGAACATGGATAGAGAAGAGCACAATCAAAAGAAGAAAGTGATGATGACATTTATAGGAACATGAATGAATTATTTGGTATTTGACATGTAAAATGCACGATTTTAATCAATTTTCTTTTGATTTTAGCACAAGTCTTTCATTTGTAGTATTCAATCTTATAAATATATTGGTTTATTTGTCAAAAAAACTCATAATAAAGAAACTATTATCTAACTGGTAGGATAGTGGTAAAAACAAGTTTGCTGTGAAAACACATAACTTAACTTATAAAATAATTGAGAAATTGGTATCTAACTGGTATGAAAATCATAAAAGCAAGTTTAAAAGTGAAAAAACCACCTTAACTCATAAAAAATGGAGAAACTGATATCTAACTTGTAGGAAAGTAGTAAAAACGATATTAACAGTGAAAACATAACTTAACTTATAAACAATGGAGAAACTAGTATCCAACTGGTAGGAATGTAGAAAAAACAAGTTTACACTACGCTATAGATGGTCTGTCGCAACAACGAAAAAATGTTGCCTAAAGTGCCAAAAGTGTTGCGAAAGCACTTGTCGCAACACTTTTATGTGAAAAAAGTCGTTGGTGATGCTTCCCTTGCAAAAAGTCATTTTTGCAACACATTTTCTTTTTTTCTCAACACTAAGAAATGTGTTGCGACAAGTGACTTTTCACAACACTTTTTAGTACTTACAACACCTTCTATTGTGTTGCAAAAAATACCTGTCACTGTCAACGTTAACATCTGTTAGTTTTTTTCGTAACACTCCTGTTATTTTTTCGCAGCACTTTTCTTATAGCACTTTTAGCATATTTGCAACACCATGTCCAGTTTTCGCAACACATTTTGAAAAACACTTATGCCGCATTTGAAACACTTTTTGAGCTTATTGCAACACATTTGTAAAACACTTAATTGATGCCATAATTAAAAAAATTAAAATTCATTTTTTCTATAATTCATAATGTTTAATTGTACACAAATTGAAACGAGAACTAAAAATACATAATACTATACAAACTAAAAATAACGCTACTAAAAGTATAAATGGCTGCTGACTTCACTATCTGAGCTGGTGTTCACAGAAATGCAACCGAAGAAGGTAAGGGTATCTCACAAATGATCATAAACCATTGCATCAGATCCATGATCTTGCACCTATAAAAAATGTATGAGCAAAATTTGAATAAATAACTTATTATTCTACCTTAAGCAAACATTGTCAAATAAACTAAAAGTAGCCCATGGCTTGTCTTTTCTTGAGCATTCAAGAACCAAAATGAGGATATAGCAAAGTACATGAACTAGGAAAAACTGTATAAAACTCAAAAAAAGTACACTAAACAATTTAAAGCATAAGTGGAAAATGGAAAAAAAGGAAGTAATAACAAATGCAGGGTAAAAAATATTTAGTTACAAACCTATTTGTTTAATAGGGTATTTTCCCTCCTAAATCAGCTTAAAGACTCCATCAAATTACTAACAGAAACAAATAAAGTATTAAATACAACAAACCCAAGAGCACCCGTATATATAAATTTAACAAACAAAGAAGTGTTTACCTTAAATACATCATCACACAACCTAAATCAGTCATCATTTATCATCAGTGCTAGGCTTTATGTAATCAGTGTATCGTATCTACGTGCTTGCTCAACTCGCTTGTACTACCATAATTCCTTTAAATCTTTCATTTTTTTATCTAATCTCTGGTTTTTTTTAACTGTTATAATGAAATCCGAAATGTAAAGAAAGATTTGCAGTATTAATTTTACATCCAAAAGTGCTCTCTTAAAACTCCAATATCATTAACTAAGCTTAATTAATTTTTTATTCTAAATATCTGAATTTCAGAAATGTTTTCAAAATGAACTAATAAAATCAGAATCTCACTGTCCTCTACAAATTTTTATATGTTTTGCCAAACAAGGATATTGGCACATCAGATGCGATTCTAAGCAAATATAAGGCACAAAAACCTACAATCGAACGAACTCTTTAGTTATAATAGGTAATTAAGAAAATAAGAAGAGGAATGACTAAGAATATGATAAGAAGTATAACGAAAAGATGCAAATCAAATATCAGGGTTATTCAAGATATTCAAGTACAAACAAAAGATTATGAATTTTCAAACAAGCTATTCAAGCTAACTACATAACAATCATAGAAGATCAGAGCTTAGCAATGTGAATAATAATATTACTTCCAGTTAACAAAGTCTAAGTAACATAATTACCTTATATCCTCCTCAAGATAAGTGCAGAGAATACACATATTCAAACAGGTCAGTAGCAAACAATCCATTGATAGGTTTGGAAAGACCTGATCATAAACAAAGAATTGAAACGATTCAGCAACAAAACATAGCTTGCCTTAACATAAATATAATACTACAATCATGTTTTCACAACACAAGAAGATAACTGTTAATGAGTTTTTATATGAAATTAAAAGAGCAACTGCCAGGTTTCGAGCTGAAAACCCCCAAGTTATCTATGGATTAATACTGATGGTTAACAACTCTAAAGCAAATTGCATTTGGCCAATTTCAGTCTTTTCAACTTTCGTAATTACATGTAAGATAATTGGGAATTCGAAAGCAAGAATCTGCACAAGAAAAGAAGTTATGCGATAACAAAGATCCTTAATTCACCTCTATCTCCTCTGGTGATATGTTTTTCACCATCAAGGTAGGTAACTTCAAATTCATCACTTCTAGTAATGGATGGAAGCCTTAATGCATCTAGGATACTTGGTATTTCGAATGGTGGAAGTTGTGATAAGTTCCCTCTCGTCTTTACAGTTTTCTTCTCGAATGTTATTTTGATCTTTGATGAACCTAGAAAATAACATACGCATAAATTAATTATTAACCTCAATATAAACTAAAACATCACAATACAAGAAAGAAGCAAAGAACAGAAGGGATGTGAAATATGCAACACACCGACTTTTTCAAATTTGTGGGCTAATGTGGTTGTCACTTCTAGTGGGGGTATTGGCCATGGAGTACCTAATTCAAGCACAACTATATTGTTTAAATCTTTACTAACCACGTTGATCTGTTGAAAAACCTAAAGCATAAAACAAACCAGAAGTAACATAGAAGGAAATCGAGATTCATCATTTATAGGCTATTAACAGTTCATATGAACAAGATAGTCAAATAACATATAAAGGCCGCGTAATCATAATATAAACAAGATAGTAAAATAACATATAAAGCTCGTGTAAATCAGCAAAATACCAAGCAGACATGGAACTTGATAAGATAAGGTGAACTATATATAACTACCAAACCATTCATTTCAAGACCACATACATTAATTCTATGAATAATAAACATCACAAGAGATTAAATACACAGAGGATTCTCATTCATCAAATCGCTACCTCACTTAATAATTATATGCAAATTTGCTTTCTTATGACTATAAATATGATTAATATGCTTTGAAGCCCCACAACAAAATCTACCAAGTTTAATGAATTTCTCACCATTGATTGAATAGGATAGGGATCAAGAAGAATGGAACGGACAAACATCTTAGCGATTTCAGAAATTGCAGCGTCTCTAGTCTCAGGGGCATGCCTCAAAAGCCTCATTTCCTCCATTTCCTACAACTTTCCCCTAAAAATCAATCAAGATTCGTATCTGAACCTAGACATGGAAGGAAAAAAATTAAAATGAAAAAGGAGAGGCATACAAGGACGTCGAGAACGTCATGGATAGGAATGTCAAAATCGTCAAATAGACGGTCGAGATCGGGAGCAGGCCAGCGGAGAGTGATGGCGCCAGTGAGTATAGACCAAAAGGTGAAAAGCAAAATGGCAGCTAAAGACCAGATTTTGTAGCAGCCTTTCTGAAAAAGATTATAATCTGAAGTTAGAGCTAAGAATTGGATGAAGAAGAAGAGATAACATGGTGAAGTAGGGATTTGAAATTTGGGGATATCAAAAACAAGATAGAGGAAGAAATGAGAGGAGAGAGAAATTCTATTTATATGTGAAATTTTAGTAGGTAATTTATTTGTTTTTAAATTTTTTTATTACCGATTTTTGTCTAATATTAAGCGGGAGAATTCCCTCCGTTTGTCTTTTTACTATTCATTATGTTTTTCATAAAGGTTAGACTGAGAGTGTTGCGATGAAAGTGTATTTGATCTACAAACATATCTATTGAAACACTTTTTTAACACTTTTTATAATGTGTTTCAAGAAATCTTTTTTTTCTTCAAAATTCGCAACACTTCTATGCAACACCAGTCATTCTGGTTGCGACATGCCATCTATGGCGTAGCATATAACGTATTTTAAAAAGGATTATATAGTGTATAGAATACATTATACCACCCTTATATCATGTATAATGCCTTCATAAAGCAGTAAAAATGGGTATTATACAACTATTATACTATCTATAAGAATACGATAAATTATTCTTTTTACTAGAAAATGAATTTTGTTATAAATATAATCACTATTATACCATGTATAAGAGCTTTCATATCAGGTTGAAGATCTTCATGCGATAATTTTATGGGAAAAAGGGTACTGTGATAAACATAAAGGAGAAAAAAATATCTATATATATTCATTATAAAACTTTATACCATATATAGTAAAAAGGACAATATACCACAATTATACACTGTATAAGATTGCGAAACATTATTTTTTTCGAAAAAATCAAAGTGTATGTCAAAAGATAAGTTAAGATGAACAAAATATTTCAACGTGTCGATTCGAAAAAATCAACGATTTGTGAGATATATACGTTTGAAGTTGTGAAATTCAAATTAAATAAGAGAGAAGATAGTTAGGGTCGACACAATCAACTCAAAACCAAAGGTAAAAGGAAAAAATGTTTTTACTTTTCATGTAAAAGAAAAAAAGTATTCTTTTTGAATTTTG
>CATIWQ010757299.1:0-15752 GCA_949673415.1 Euphorbia schlechtendalii | reverse complement strand
TATAAAAATGACTTAAACTATAGTGTTTAGTGTATAAAATTAATATGATAATAAATGTAATTATACACTTATCACTTCTCCGTTCTTCTCAATTCACATTAGGATTTCCTTCTTCTTAGCATTGAAAGGGGCGAATAAATTTAAATTTCAATAATTAAAACATGATCGAAAGTGGAAATTAATTAAAATTATAAATGTGTAAAAATTGAAATTTAAAGAATGTGTTTCCCTTTTTTTTTTTTTTTGTAATAATGTTGTCAAATGGATGTTTTAACATTTTTTGTTATGGAACCAACTTATAGGTAAAAAGCATTTAATTAAATTTCAAATTGTGTCATGACTGAGTAAATTTGACACCCTGTGGGTGTGTTAGCTTTTTGCCGCTAAGCTGGATTTTCAAAGTGCCAGGTTGGCAGCCGTTAGAATCCAACGCTAACATGATTCTATTCTACGATTCCAATTTTAAGATTTGAATCAACGGTTCATAATACATCACTCATCTATCATACCCTAAAACTGAACCAAGTTGATTTATTGATTGATATTATTGCCTGCCGCACTGCCACCACCACTCCCTTTTCTTTCTCTCTCTAACCATCCCTCTGCAAATTAACAGAGAAACCGAACGACCTAATACCAGAAAAACCAACAAAAACGCCGCAACTTGGTTGTGGTGCTTTTGTGTTTTTCCGTCCAATTCTGTGGCAAAGTGAAGCTTTTTGCGGTTGGATCCGTATCACATTTCAGGTTTGTGCACCTTTTGTTCTATTTAATTTCATGATTCAAAGATCTACTATTTGTTTGTGGATTTTGTTATGTTTTAACTGTGTTTTTATTCTTTTTCTTTGTGGCATTATGTGATTTCTTTCTACAACTCTCTGTCTTGTTTTGCATCTTATGGATTCGATTGTTTTAGATGAATTTCCATGGAATTGTATTGAATTTTCTTCTTGGAGCTGACTTTTAGGCCTGCATTGTTTCTCTTTTGATTCCGATGGAAAATGCTGATGTTTTGCTCAGATTTATTTCTAATTTTAGGTGGGCGCAGAGACCAATTTGAATAACGCAGCATATTTTTATTATGTTGATTTGTAAATTGCATTATTGTGATTCATAATCTGTTCATTACTGATGGCGCTTTCCGTTATAAATTATTGAATCTTTTAATCTTTTTAACATTTCTCTGTGTAAAATCAAGTATCCAATTTTTTTTCCTGAAAGTCTATATGCGGAAAATTAGGCCTCGTTTTGCAGGCTGAGTTTCTGGAGGGTTTTTTTCTTGCAAAAAGAAAAAAGAAGAATGATTGGATTGTATAATACGAGTAATAGTTGTGCTTTTAGGTTGGAATTCATCATCAAGTGGGGCCCCTGGCATTTAAATACGACTTGTTGTCTTAGTAGGGTTGCTAAGTCACTGCTTTGAAAAATGGTTGAAAACTTAATCTATAAGAATTGGTGTTCTACGGTCATATAGCAAAATACCAGCCTCATGGTATAACTTCCTTTGGTAGGAAATCTTTTTTTATTTTGCGGAAGACTATAAAAAGTTCATATTTTACAAGCTGTTTTGCATTAAATATTTCTTTTATTTCTCATCTCTTGGCTTCGTTTATTTCTCCAGTCTCAACACAAAGTGGCACTATGGTTGCAAAAGGCTTTACTGTTGATCTCAATAAGCCTCTTGTCTTCCAGGTAATTGCATTATATTTGTAATTATTTGAAACCCTAGTTTGATCTCTAAAGTTATAACTGTCATATTGTTATTGTGAGTTATCCTACGGTTTATAATATCTTGAGACACTGTTGCAGGTTGGTCATCTTGAGGAAGATTATGAGGAATGGGTTCACCAGCCTATTGTAAGCAAAGAAGGGCCTAGATTTTTCGAGAGTGACTTTTGGGAGGTATGACCATTGACCTTTTTGCAGAAGGAAATTAACCAGTAGTATTCAATCATGTATCATAAGGTGTAAATGTTTATCTAGAATTTTTCATGTTCATTGCCATTTCTTAAGAGAATCCAATTACTTGAAGTTTGATTAAATACTATTTAGGTGGTTTCTTTACAAATTAAATTATGCTGCTTACCAAAATTGAATACGTGACCTATTTAGGCAACTAAAGACCTCTTCACTTAAACTACAATTCATTTGCTGTTGTTGTTTTGGTTGCAATTATGGCTGGATTGTTGATGCGGTCACTCTATTATTGGAACAGTTCCTTACTCGCACAGTGTGGTGGGCAGTTCCAGCTATCTGGCTGCCGGTGGTATGCTGGTGTATCTCAATGTCTGTAAGGATGGGGCATACACCTTCTGAAATAGCTTTAATGGTCGGTTTTGGTGTTTTCATCTGGACATTACTGGAATATAGTTTGCATCGCTTTGTTTTCCACATCAGAACAAAGACTTATTGGTTAGTTTTTGCTCTTTTTCCTCAACACTTGGAGATAGCAAAAGACTTGCATAAACCATCTTATTTTGTATTTTACTTCTCTAGAGGTAGGTGTAAGATAATGAGACATATTTGGACTTTCTTTACAGGTGGAACACCTTACACTATCTTATTCATGGCTGCCATCATAAGCACCCTATGGATGGTTTGCGACTTGTTTTTCCTCCTGCTGCAACATTTGTGCTGTGTTTTCCAGTATGTTTCTCCTACATATTTTTGCACGATGAGTATTTTACATGTAGATACAGTTTTAACAGTAAATTTGTGTTCATTACCAGTTCTGGAACATGGTTAAGCTTCTTGCTACTCCCTCAACTACTCCTGCTTTGTTTGGGGGTGGTCTGTTGGGCTATGTTATGTATGACTGCACTCACTACTATTTGCACCATGGTCAGCCATCAAATGGAGTACCAAAAAGTCTCAAGGTTAGAAGCTAGCTTTCTTCTGCTCACCTCTTGCTTATTAGTAAAACTAATTTCTGGTTGGCTAATTTTTGAAATCGAGTGAACCTTGCCATTCAATTAGACTCCTAGGATCATCTTGCTTCAAAATGAACTTTAATATCAATGTGGTCACAACTTGATATTTTTCTTATCAAATTAGTCAAGAAAAGTGACACCAGGCAACTTATGAGTCATGCTTTGTTTTTGAAATGTGTCAGCTAGTCATATCAGCGTGTCACTTTTAAAATTAATTTGATGATGCTGGGTTGAAAACCATCAAGCCGATATATTTGCTCTGAACTGGACTTCTCATATCTGAGTGTGTCCCTTCTGGGGAAGAAGGCTGGAAATAAATACCAAAACTTGGCTCTTTACGAAAACTAAACATGATCCATTAAACAGAATTTTGTTAAGTTGTAAGAAAGAGTAGATTGAAGTGAAAACGAATGAATGTTGCAGAGATACCACTTGAATCATCACTTCAGGGTGCAGAACATGGGGTTTGGAATCACCTCAGCGTTTTGGGATAGGATGTTTTCAACACTTCCGCCATCTAAAACTGTCTGATAAACTGAGAATTTGGAAGTGGAGCAACAAATATATAAAAGCTAGTGAGTATTATAGGGTGGTGGCTTCAAGTCTTGATTATTTTTTCCTTTTTAATATATTTTTTTCCGTTGCCTATCAATTAATTTTAATGTTCTCTACCAGGGCTTTGAGCACAGTAGGTGGATGTTATGAGTTTTGTGGTGTCCATTTCCTATGAGAAATTCAATGTAAATTTATTGTAATGCCCCATTTATACTTTGCTCGTGAATTCTGTCTATATTTAGGCTGTGCAATATGTTGTGCTACTAGCGATTCATATGGTGTCAGTTTAGGCATGTAGTTAACAAAAACAATACGCAGACGAGAACAATAAAAAAAACCAATTCTCCATTGTATTTAACAAAAATGACCCAATTTGCCTGTGCACTTTGCAGCTTGCTCACTTGGTTAGGGTAGAAAGGTAACGAATGAAAATTGATCTTTTTTTTTCAAGTAAATGGGTAACTGGGCACTCTTTATTGCATTAAACTTGAACCACTTTTATATTTTAGTGATTTATATCAATCTTTTGATACTAAACTTCATATTTTATTTTCTATTGTTAAAACTGAAACTTAAAATGAATCAACTTTCCTTTCTATGTTATTTTTTATTCACAATTTTCAATTTCTTGGTTACTTTTTTGCTATTTTGTCGGAAATCTCAACATGTATCTTTTGGGTATAAGGATATATGATCACCAATAGAAAAAAGGGTCAAACAATTTCATTGAAAGGAAAATCAAAACCAAAAGTTATTATCATCAAGCATTATCGATTTTGATCACAGGAAATTAGTAGCAGTATCATCATCATCATCATTTGGATTTCACTTAATTTTGTACAAGGATGGGATACTTTGTTCATTTCTAAAGAAATTGAGAGGATCCACCTCGGTTTTAACTTGGACTAACCTCTTAAAATTTCCCTTGAAGTACTTAATACCCCATTCACTTGCCTCTTTATAGCTTGTGTTTACAAACTTATTTTTTCTTCCCAAATCAAGATCCCTATAGTTCAAATAAGCTGCTCTTGGTGACCTCGAAACATAGGGTTTCATGTACCTATGCAAAGACCTTATCCAATGTATATGCTTGTTTTCATTTTCTTCCCACTTGACAAGGTATTGTATGTTGTACAAAACACCTTTCCTGTGAGGAAATGGAATTTCTGATTCAGATATTTCATTCATTTTCCCACCATATGGATCCATTATCACAAATGCTACCTTTTCCTCTAGTAATCTATCTCGTAGTCCTTGGACACCGTTTTCGGGTATTGGGTTGGTTGCAAAATCAGATTTTGCCTTGAAACTTGCTTTGTAGAGCTGTGTCTTATCAAGCAACACCTCTGGTGGGCTTCCTTTAGGGAATCCAGCAAGGTAGACAGCAGATTCAATCCAACTCATTTCTGAACAATTTTCGGGTTTGAGTCCCAGTTCGGGGAAACTCTCGTTCATCAATGCCATTAGTCTATCTATTCCTCCAAGAAAGAGTGAATTGAATATCGTTTGGACTCCTTTACCATCTCCTACATTTTGCATGATGATCCTGATGAAGAGATCATCATCTAGTTCATGTGAAATACGCTGCCATTTGTCGATAAGTTTGGTAACACCGGATTCAATGGTTGCATGAACCGAAAAAACCGTGACAGTTTGTGGGACTCGAACCAGCTTGATTTTCCACGAAAGAATGACGCCGAAACTTGCTCCTCCACCTCCTCGGATAGCCCAAAACAAGTCCTCTCCCATTCCATCGCGATCCAAGATCCGCCCTTGAACATCAACCAAGTAAGCATCCACAACATTATCGGCCGCGACTCCATATTTGCGCAGCATGGTTCCGAACCCTCCTCCGCTAAAATGCCCTCCAACTCCTACGGTAGGGCATAACCCGGCCGGGAATCCATGCACGCCACTTGCCTTGCTTATACCATAGTATAGATCGCCAAGTGTTGCACCCGACTGAACCCATGCACTCTCGTCTTCCATGTCGATTTCAATGGCTCGGAAGTTTATGAGATCGATTAAGACAAACGGGGCTAGGGATAGGTAAGATAGGCCCTCGTAGTCGTGGCCCCCGCTGCGTACTCTTACTTGTAAGCCAAGTTGTTTGCTACAGTGAATGGTGGCTTGAATCTCTGATTCTTGGAATGGTGTAATGATGAGAAGTGGGTTCGACCAAGTGGAATTGAGCCATCTTAGATTCTGTTGAGATGATTTCAAAAGGGTTGGATAAAGAGATGAGCTGGAACTGAAAATGAAGTGAATAGATTTGGTACAAGTGTTGGAATGGGTTGAGATGCACTTTGCAAATTGTTCATGCATTATTGGACTGGAATTTGTAAATGAAATGAGTAGCAGTAAAGCCAAATGTGTTGAGAAAATGTGTTTCATTTCTCTTTGCATCTGTAATATAGTGTATGTATGCATTTGAATATATATATATATACACATATATGTATGTATATATTGGGAATTTATTTGTTGATGACAAATAATGCGTCAAGTGAAGATCCGAGAGTGAATATATATGAGGACGGCCTTTTGGTTTATAGTTTGCGTAGAGAAATGGAAGTCGATAGTTTCAATTCAATTTAGAATAGAATAATAACTTTATAAAAAATATAAAGATGAAAATTCGATTCTATCATTTTGTATTTTCACATCTTTCGGCACTCCAATCCAACAAACTTTCCGATTCTGTGCTTTATCAAGTATTGTTTCACCCTAGTATTTTTATCGGTCTAATTTCCGTTGTGCATTTTTTAATCATTTACCGTCAAGTTTGGGGTTAAAAACGGACACACCCCTAGTAGAAATATGCTTGTATAGTATCTGGATCAAGTAAAGATTTACTCGGATCAAAAAATATTTGTCTATATACAGACAGTTCAGAGTATAATCTTTAAAGGAAGGATAAAAAATTATATATAAATAAAAAATAGGTTAAATTCAACAACCTCTCAATTCGGTAACTCTTGACAAATTTCACCCTTAACTTTCAAAAATTACAGTTAACTAACCCCTTGAACTTGTTAAAAGTGCATCAATTAACCCTTAAACGTCATGAGTCAGATTTTAGTTGGCTTGACTTTTCAAATATATCATTTTCTGATTCTTCCCTCTCCAATCAAAAATTGGCGCGTGAAGATGAGGGCAAATTGATACGTTTTTAATAAATTTAAAAAGTTAATGGTAACTTTTGAAAATTCGGAAATTTAATGTGCGGAAAAAGAAACAAATAGTATAGTTGGGCTTCTTGCTAGACACAGTCACGGGTAGGCCTTATTAGCTTCTGGGCCTTGTTGGCTTCCAAGCTATACAAAATCGGTTACTTTATATGAAATTGGAAAACGTCAAGGTTGGGTCACGATAACGTATAAACTCCAATTGGTTAGAAAGAAAATGAGCAGCGCTCTTATTATATGACTAAAGAGTCTAACAGAAACACGATAAGACCCACCATTAAAAGATTAAAGACTTCCACAAAAAATTAAAGACTACCCATATAATATAATCAACAATTAATTGCACAAACCTAAACAAAATAGTCATAGTTATAAAGTAGTAAAGTTGTACCTACAAATGTCACATTCAATGTTGAAATTTGAATCAAAATAAAAAATAACACAATAATTCGAGAGAAGCAAAATTGTTTAGGGATCCACTTTGTTTCCTAACAAGTCCAAAATGAACAACTTATAGTTATCATGTGAAAATAATCCATCTAGTAGGAAAAAAAAAATCTAAAAACCATGAAAATTATTAAAATTGCATGAACCATAAGCTTTGTGTTATGTTTTGGAAGCAAGGTCTCATCAGGTATGAGAAGTTTCGCCTTTGATGGAGGAGTTAAATAAAGACTCTTATGCTGAAGATTAACAATGTTATTATCCTTTTTGACACTATTATTAATAAATATTTCAGTTTTTCTTTCTTAAATTATCTTAATTGGAGAATTACTAATAAAATTACGCCTTATTTGATACATGTTGTTCATTTCTTGATAAGAGTTTCATTGCCAAATCATTTAATTTATGCTGCTGCACGTATCCTCTTCCAGAACATAATTTTTCTTGCACTTCAAATGCAGCATTTAAAATTGAAGTATTTAGAATCATACTTAAGCCTTAGAATGTTATTTAGTTATTTCCTTAATTTTGTGGGAAATTGTTTAAGTAAATTTGGCATCAAGATAAGTTTGCTGATATGTAAATAAGTACATTTGCCTCTTAGTGCACTTGTCTTAAATCTGAATTTAAATAATGCGTGTAAACTATCCAAACAAATCTTGCTTATTAATTTTCTTTTTCTACCTTTTAAAGGTTTTTTTATTTGATTGTTTCTTTCATCGAAGCTTTCAGGTTTCGTATATTTCTATCATTTCATTGATTTCTAGGAAGTGTAATTATTTTATTTTTCATGTCCCATATTTTCATGATCCATAATTGGCATCTACAAAAATAAATCAGGTGTAGGTTCACTTTTATATATTTTCTTGTCACCTTTGATGGTCTCTATTTTCTTAAAAAAAATATTTAGTTTAAATGTTAAATTGGTAAACTATTTACAAATTCAATTGATTATTAAACTTTTCAAAATTTTCGATTGTCAAATTTACAGAATCTCGGTATATTAGGCAGATTAGTTATTGCATTCATTTATTATTTTTGACAAGTTTTGATGCATTAATTTTTAATGAATTACAAACTGGGAAGATAAAATGGTTGAAGTCATTCTTTATATACATTTATCATTTTTAATTAATCTAAAAAGTGCAACTATATTTCTTAGAGACTCAAACTTTAGGCCTCTAATTGACAAAATATTGTTATAAACGGGCAGCCTTATTTAGTTGCTAATGTTCGATTTGCTGATCATTTTTGTTTTAAGGGATAACTTTTTTCATCTTTAAAACAATGAACACTGTAAAAACTAATGTTTGTTTACAAAATAAAAAAGGTAAAAAGTAATTCGTTTGGGGATGGTTTTTTTTGCAGTTCATTAAAGTAAAATACGGTATGATATGTCATAGTATAATATGGTTCTTTAAAAAATTTATGTTTGAATATGTAGCATGATATGATATGGTTTTTTTAAAATTTTAGTTTGAATAAAAGGAGAACCATGAAGAACTACCAAGTCCGTGATTCTATTTTCATGATTTCTGGAATCATGAGAGAACCATACCATGAAAAAAATTCATAAAATCAAACAAATAAATTGAATTAAAAACCATACTATACCATGTAATAATCACGAACCAAACAAGATCTAAAGTTATAAAAAAAAAGGGACCGCTTGTTTTATTGATCAATAATTTAGCGGCTATAGGTCATAAACTAATGTATTTAATATGCTACTAAATCAAAACACGAAAACATAGATCATCATTTCAACGGCTTTCACCAAACAAAGTTGGAGCAAAATAAAAAGTTGAACAAACCTTAAATCGTAACTTGTTCAAACAAACCTTATGTAATTCGATAACAATGGCAGCAAGGAAATGAAATTGAGGAATACAAATAGATTAATTAAAAATCAAGTAGGTAATCAATCCGATGCAATGTCTAGTTTGGAATGCCTCCAATTCCAGGTCCTCTTCTTTTTCTTCTAAGTGAAGGGGGCAAAGGAGGAATGCTCTGTTCATGTCTGAAAAAGTTATCCGGGTCAGCTTTGGTCTTCACTTGAACCAACCTATTAAAATTATCCTTAAAGTACTTGTTCCCCCATGAACTTGCCTCGATAAAGCTGCTGTTACTGTTCTTATTCATACCCAAATCAAGATCCCTGTAATTCACATATGCTGTTCTTGGAAACATTGATACATACGGTGTCATGTAATTGTACAGTTTCCTTATCCAATCCATGTGTTTCGCCGTGCTCTTCTCGCCATCTTGCCACGTTGTTAGGTACTGGATCTTGAAAAGCACTCCTTTTCTGTGAGGAAACGGAGTTTCGGATTCCGAAATCTTTCCCATCATTCCTCCGTATGGATTCCATATCATTAACGGGCCGTCTTCCTGCAACACCCTCTTCCACAGCCCTTCTAGCCCTGATTCGGGTATCGCCTCTTTTACGAAATCTGATTTTGCTTTGAAGTAGTTCTTGAACAATGATTTCCCCTGGAGGAGAACTTCCGGGGCTGTTGTGACCGGGTATCCTGCGATGTAGAGGACCGATTTGATCCAGGTTGTTTCGATGCAGTCTTTTCGGGTTAATCCCAGTTCGGGGAATTCTTTTCCCATCAACTCAAGCAGTCTGTTTGCATCTCCAAGAAAGAGGGCATTGTAAGCTGTGGAAACTGTATTTACCGACGAATTACCCACCGAAGTTTTTGTAATGACGACTCTGATGAAAAGATCTTCGTCAATATTTGGAGCAACTTGTTGCCATCTATGTAGAATTTTAGTACCGCCTTGTTCCAATGTTTTCGGAACAGTAAAAACAGTGACAGTGGCCGGGACAGGGACCAGGTTAAGTTTCCAAGAAAGTATAATCCCGAAACTACCCCCACCGCCGCCTCGAATAGCCCAGAAAAGATCCTCCCCCATTGCCTGACGATCAAGAATTCGCCCGTTGACATCGACAATCCGAGCGTCAACGACATTGTCAGCTCCAAGGCCGTATTTTCTCATCATGGAGCCATAAGCACCGCCGGTGATATGACCGCCGATGCCTAAACTGGAGCAGAGACCCGCCGGAAAGCCGTGAGTGTTGCTTTTCTCGTAGATTCTGTAGTAGGCTTCGCCAACAGTGGCGCCTGCTTGAACCCAGGCGCTGTTATGTTCGATGTCAACGGTAACCAAACGGAGCTTGGAGAGGTCGATAATGATGAAAGGCTGTTCGATTTGAGAGACATAGGAAAGGCCTTCGTAGTCATGGCCTCCGCTGCGGACTCTGAGGTGGATTTGGAGGGTTCTGGAGCAGATAACGGCGGCCTGGACATGGGTTTCGTGAAGGGGAGTGAAGATGAACTGGGGTTTGGGGGCTGAAGGGACCAGATACCGCAGATTCTGAGCCGATGATTGTAAGAAAGAAGAGAAAGAGGAGGAGTTGTCTGGTGTGTAGAAGGAAGACGAGAATGGGACAATAGTTTCAGTGTTGAGTTTCAGACATTGGAGAAATGTGTCCAAAGAGAATGAACATGTGGAGCATGGAGATAGAACGAGGAACAGGACAGCTGTAAGAACATGGATAGGTCTTGAAGGGATCATAGTTACGGAGCTGAGTTGTGTAGTAAAAGTGGAGTTACAGAGTTGTCATTTTATAGGGGATTTGTTGCCTTTCATGACCCTCTACTTGACCTAATCCTAACGTCACGTTAACACAACCGCATTTCTCATCACATCTGGATTATTGAAGGGTCTATTTTGAACCGTGAATTCAGTTTATATGTGTGTATTTAGTATATTTTATACTACTTGTGTATGTAATATTTAGCATCACAAAATTGATAGATTAGATCATGATCAACTGATGATATTTTCATTAATTCGGCTCCTTTCCTCCTTAAAGGTCATCTCAAATTTAAATCCAACAATATACATGACACAAAAAAGCAATGATTCAAATTTTTACTAGAAAACTACACGTTGAGTTTGTTGGTGTCACTTCAATATCAAGAATGTGTAATTTGGCGGAAATAGTCGAGAAGATATTTGTGAAATGTCCATTTTCAAATATGAAATGAGAAATATTTTATACCAATACAACTGTATAAAATATTGGTTGTGGAATAAGTGGAATACTCGGATATTTTGAAATCTTGATGAACACTTTCAAGTTGAAACTTATTTGACAATTCTACCAAACGTTCAATCTGAAAAACTTAGAGAATCAAGAACATAAATGAATGATTTGTTGTGAATGATATAAGCTCTAATATGTGTTTCGACAACAACAAAATGTACGATCTCTTTTTTACATATATTATATATACTGTATATATTAAGATGATATAATTTCCTTCTTTGCTTTGAAGCATTAAAAAAATGTAACCAAAGTCCACAAAAAGAAGCAAGTTGTTTGCATTAAGTTTGAGTCAATGAAATTAATGTTTATGCCCCGCTTTTTTTGATTTAGTCATATCATATGAGTCTTGAATGTTACAATTTGGCAACTGCATTTTTTTCAAAAATAAAAAACCTCTCTAATATTGGACTTCTTTATTATTTATCATACAATATCACTTGTAAATTTGAATTTCCACAAAGATGCACATATTTCAATTTTCATGTGCACCTTGCATTTTCCTTCAACATATATTCAAATTATAATTATATGGAAAAACCACAGACCTTGTCCGAAAGTTCAATGTTGGGAACTATAGATCGACCCGCATGCAAAACATGATAGGTAAACATTTCAATGTTTGATCCAAGAAAAATAAGATCAAACAAAGAAAATAATAAGAAAAATTTATATGAACAGTAGAAAAAACTTAAAACTTTGTTATTGGCATGGTGAATTTGCCGTGCAAATGTTCAAACCTCAACTTCATGTTTTTTTCCAACCAAATATAATGACTACGTACAAACGAAAAATACAATTATCTATTTAAAGAGTTAAATATGATATGAAAAGATTCTAAAAAAAAAATTCAATATACCAAACCTGTGTAAAGGCTTAATACATCAACAGACCTCTTTGAATTTGTACTTAAACATTTATTTGTCTCCTTAACTTTCAAATGTTTCAAATAACCCCTTGAACTAGTAAAAAAGTTATAAATAACTCCCAAAACTTGTAAAAAATGAATCAATTTTGCCACTCAAGCCACATGTTAACTTCTGGTTAGAGTGATAAAATTGACGTCTTTGCAAAATTTGACATGTAACATTTATGGGGAAAGTGATAATTTGAAATTTTTGAAAGTTCAATGGTAAATGAATGTTTAGGGACAAGTTCAGGAGAGTCTTGATGTATTCAATCTACTATAAACTTTATTTTTCTTTATTTAGAAGCGTATCATGGAATTCAATAAAAATACGCGCAATTGTGAAACCCTCCCGCACTGAATTAAGAAAATGTGCTCAGATATCACTCTTGTGTTTTTTTTGAAATGAAAGTAAAATGAAGTATTTTCAGGAAAAAAAAATTGATGCAACAAATGTCTTACTAAAGAGCTCTCTAAACGAGTTTGGATTGATATTTTAAACCCGAAAGCTGGTATTTCACAAAATAAAAAAAATTGTGAGAAGAAATAAAGCCTATTAACGTCGCCTTTGAGTTTTATAAAGGAAAAAAAGCGACTTTGGTTCGTCTTTATGAAAAATATCAAGGAAAGATGGTGATAATTAATTTAAGATTAAGAATTTTGAAAATGAAATGAGTATGGTGGAACCATCATGCCCGCTTTTGGCTCATATTTTTATAGACAATTAATGTCAATTTCATATTAAAAAGCCCATAATTAACATGCCACCATTTTAATTGATTAATCTACATGATATTTATTTTTGGTCATGAAATTATGTTAATTAAATCCACTTTTGAACAAGATTGGTTTTAAAAAGAGATTGGATAATTATATTATTATTATAATAGGAATCAACACTTTAATGTTGTTTTGAAGATGACTTTGATTACCAACTTTTGACGTGTAACTCTTGGAATTGGAGAAAAATTGGTCCAAAATCATATTTAATGACGTTGTTTTATAGGAAGATCTCTTCTACCCTTCGCAACCAGACAAAAACATTCTGGTAAGTAGAGGCTTAGCCAATATAGCCCATAATTATGGTTTATTTAATTAAATATAAAAAAACTTCACATCGCTTCGGGATTCATAATATAGTATTAACCATTAAGTTGAGCCATTCGTTGCACATTGCAATGTATTCTCCATCCTTTAAAAATCATTAGTTTCATTGTTATACATACACGCATTATACTGGAGAGGTGTAGGTTTGGACTTGTTCTAGTATCAGCCCCAACCAGCCAATAATTCCTTCAAAAAAATTCCCAGAATAGGCTTTTCTAACTCCTGGCTACTTTAATCAACAAATTTTTAGCGATTTCCATCCCTTACATTATCTATAGTTTTTCTTTCTCGTTTTGAATTTTGCATTCAGACATCCACATGCACTTACTTGCCACTCTTACTTTATTTATGGACTAGGGCATTCTGTTCATTGTTCAATGTTTATTTTGGTCAAATATTACAAATTTCAACCATAAATCACCTACCCTATTCCATTTTCTTCACTTAAAATGCTTACAATAATGCAATTGTCCCCCAAATCATCCACAATTTAATGTGCCCCCCTTTGATTAATACTTATGTGGGTTCTGTCTATCACTGTTTCCTCCATATCTTTATGAATATTTTCAAACCTCTCCAATAATTTTTGTTTTGGTTTCATACATAATACAAGTACTATTCTTATTTTTAGTCTTATCAATTAATTTAAGCTTAATAAATACTTATAATATCCCATTTATATGATATTAGACCCACCTAATTTGCATATTCAAGATTAACGTTCCTTCGTTTCTAGACTTGTAGTTCTTTTCCGTGACAGAATAAATTTTTCGTCAAATAGCATTTGCAAGATTTGACAACAAAAATTGTTTTGTTAAAATATACAAGAAACATAAATTTGTTGTATGGATTGTGAGAATATGTATTAGGGTAAAATTCAAAAACATGTCTTTTGGTTGACTGATTTACAAAAAAGATCTTTGTGAAATTTTTTTCTTTAAAATAGTGCTTGTGATTTCAAAAATTAGCAAAAACATGATTTTCAATTTGAAATTATGTTATTAAAATGAGTAATCTTATTTATTTTGAACTGAAATTTTGCATCATAGTTAATAATAATAAAATGCAACTTAATGATAACTTTTAGAATTTTCTGAAAAGTATAAATATTTTTTTCCAATTATAACATGATTGATAGTTTTAAAAAATCATAATAAAATGAATAATTTTGAAAAATTATTCAAAATTTGATGAATAATTCTTAAATAATAATGTTAACCTATATGAATGTTAAATTTATTTGAAATACTTTCTGCAACATTACTCTTTTCAGTGAAAAAAATATTTTTTTCCTTGATTCGCATTTCTTTGAAACCACACAACCTCTTTCGCAAAGAAAAGTTCCACAGAAATCTTTTCGCAAAACAATCGAACCACAAAGATATGGTTTTTAAATTTACACTATGCATTTAGCAGCAAATTATCGTTTACTCTTTTTAGTGAACGATATTATTGCCGAGTGAACAATAATTCAACACTAAAAAATGTGATTTGATGTGTAAAAAATTTTTATTTAGAAGACAATGAGAAAAGATCAAACAAATGATGTTATTTGACCCGAGTTAGGCTAATCTGGAAGACAATTACCATATCAGAGAAGTTACTTTGAGCTTCAGCATAGCTACTTAGATGTTTAAGATAGAAGGTTTCCGATGAATGTGTGAGTATTGAGAGTGGAATCTAAGGAATTTGTTACCTCAAACTGTTTGGTTGAACTATATTTATATAAGGTGAACGTAAATAATGTGACATAACCGTTTGATTCATTCCTCGCCACAAAGAACGAAGAGGAGAAGAAATGATGGGCTACAGGCATAGGCCGGATATTGGTTTTCATTTAATCAGCCCAGTTTCAAACTACGCCGTTTAGCGCCAGAGAAATCAAAATGAAACTTGACCATCATCAAACCATCAGATCGAACGGTGGGTAATTAAAATGGTATTGACCATCCTTCAAGCCAGCCATTACCCTCACCTTCAATTCAGTTCAGTTCAGTTTAGTTAAGTTCAGTTTAGTTCAGTTCAGGTCCATTAAGTTTAGTTAATTTCAGTTTAGTTCAGGTCTATTAAGTTCAGTTCAGGTCCATAAATTTTTAATTTTAATAATGATTATTCTAATTAATCTTTAATAAAAATTAATAGTAATAGTAATAAAAAAGAAGAATAATGATAAAAATATTAATATAGAAAAATAATTACTATTTAATGTAGTTAATATTGATTATAAATATAGTAAAAATAATTTTAAATAGCGATAATTACTAATGTTATTGATATAATAATAGTATTAATGTAACTATAATATAATAATATTTTTATTTATAATCATAGTATTAATTAATTAGAAAATATGTTATGGAATAATAAAATAAAAATATTTATTAATTGAAACAACTATTACGTTTTTGTAATCCAATAATAAGTGATAATTTGAATCCAAACTACAATATATTATACTAATTATTATTAACTCACGTGTAATTGTAACAATAATTATTATT
>CATIWQ010757297.1:0-13952 GCA_949673415.1 Euphorbia schlechtendalii | reverse complement strand
AGTCTTTAAGGGAAATGGTATTGAGGGTATTACCAAATAAATATGATTCTTTCAAGAAGATGGTCAATGAGTGTTCTTCCAACTATACCTTAACCCAACTTATGGACTTGCTCAAGATTTATGAAATTGAATTTAGAAATAAACTAAAAGAGCAAGCAAATGCTGAGAACCTTAAGTTGAAGAAACTAAAAGGTTTAAAAGTCAAAAGAAAGCTTATGAGGAAGTTAGAATTGAAAAAGGGAAATGTTTCTCTTAAAACAAGCTCATAGGATGATGATAGTTGTGGCTCGAACATCTGCAGGTATGTTCATACTAGAGTTTCTCACAGTTCCCTATGAGTGTACTTGGGTATTAAGTACTGGTTGTGGTACTCATATATGTATTTCTATATTGCAGAATAGTAAGAGGCTTGAAAAGAGGGAAATGGACCTAAGAGTTAGAAATGGAGCATAGGTTGCTACAACAATTATAGGGACATATAGCCTTCGTTTGCCTAGCGGCCTAGTTTTAGTTTTGAATAGTGGCTATTATATTTTTACTATCACTAAGAATAATATTTTTGTTGCACTTTTAGCAATAGAGGGTTTTGAAATTTTGTTTTTTAATAATAAATTTCAAATTCAACGTGATAATGTTCTTTATGCTTGTGGAATATCTGTGGATGGCATTTATGTTTTAGATACTAAAGGTGAAATTCTAAATATGAACAATGTTAAGAAATCTAGATTAAATAATGAGAAATCCTCATACTTATGGCACTATCGTCTAAGCCATATAAATGAGACTCGCTTAAGTAAGTTACACAAATGTGGAGACTTAGGCCTAGTGGAATGGGTATCCTATGGTGTGTGCGAACGTTGTTTAAAAGTGAAGATAACAACCTTGTTTAAAAGGAAAGGGACAACATGCCACTAGTACTTTGGAAATAATACATTCCAATGTATGTGGTCCAATGAGTGTTAAGACGCATGAGGGTTTCATCTACTTCATAACTTTTATCGACGATTACTCATGATATGGTTATTTGTACCTTATGAGCCACAAGTTTAAAAGTTTTTCAAAGAGTTCAGAACCGAAGTAGAGAAATAGCTTAGGAAAAGTATCTAGACCCTTCGATCTGATCGAGGAGGTGAATACTTAAGCCAAGAGTTTTAGGATTACCTGAGGGATAATGGTATTTTATCCCAATAAACCTCCTTATACACCCCAACACAATGGAGTGTCAAAAATGAAAAATCAAACCCTACTTTATATGGTTCAGTCCATGATGAGCCAAGCAGAACATAGCAGATCCTTTTTGGGTTATGCGCTTGAGAGTGTAGTTTATATTCTAAATAGAGTACCCTCTAAATCAGTTAACCAAACTCCATATGAATTATGGTATGATAAGAAACCCGCTCTTTCTCACCTGAGAGTTTGGGGATATCTTACTTATGTAGAGAGGATGTGTTCAGATAAGTTAGGAGCTAAGTCTGATAGGTGTCTCTTTATAGGTTACCCTAAGGAGACTATTGGGTATACCTTCTTTGATCCCAAGGAACAAAAAGTCCTTGTTTCGATAAATGCTCAATTCCTCGAGAAGGAACATATACTTGCGAAAGCTAGTGGGAGCAATCTTGAGTTAGGCACTCAAGAATATCAAATAGACAATCAACTGATTATACCTACACCTATTACACAAGATAGTGTAAGCATGGAATAACTTACTATAACATTGACATTTCGTAGGTCAGGCTAGGCTCTAATCGCTCCCGAGCGATACGGGTTTTTCATCACTAATGATAAACATCTCTTCCTTATGGAAGATGAGCCCAGGACTTACAAAGAGGTAATGGAAGGCTCAAAATTCAACAAATGGCTTACATCCATGAGGTTGGAGATGGAATCCATGTATGAAAATCAATTCTGGAGCTTGATTGATGCTCCAAGTGGGATTAGGCCCATAGGATGCAAGTGGGTTTTCAAGAAGAAAACTGACATGGACGGTAACATAGTTACCTATTAAGCAAGGCTGGTTGGAAAAGGGTACAATTAAAAAGAAGTCATTGACTATGATGAAACCTTTTCACTGGTGGCCATGTGGAAGAGGATACTCCTTACTATCACCGCTCATTACGATTATGAGATTTGGCAAATGGATGTGAAGACAGCATTCCTTAACAGGAATCTGGACAAGGATTTGTTAATGGTAGGATTCGAGGGTTTTAAATCCAAGGAGGACTCAATGGTATGCAAGTTGTAGAAGTTCGTTTACGGACTGAAGTAAGAATCAAGGAGTTGGAATATTAGGTTTGACGAGACAATATGAGAAATTAGTTTTGTGTCAAACGCTAATGAGCCCTGTGTATTTAAGAAGGCTTGTGGGAATGAGATCATTTTCCTTGTATTTTATTTTGATGACATATTACAGATATGAAATGATATTCCTTTTCCTCAGTCAGTTAAGTCATGGAAGTCAAAGAAGTTCTCCATGAAAGACCTTGGAGAAGAAGATTTTATACTCGGTATAAAGATCTATCGAGATAGATCTAGAAGGCTGCTAGGTCTTTCGCAAAGTACATACATAGATAAGGTTTTGGCCAGATTTAACCTTAAGCAGTCAAGAAAGGGTTATCTCCCAATGTATCAAGGGATTAACCTTTCTAAATCAGCATGTCCGTGAACATAAGAGGAGAGACTGCGCATGAATGGAATACTCTATACCTCAATGATAGGTTCCATTATGCATGCTATGGTATGCACTTGGCCTAATATCTCACATGCGTTGAGCATCACAAGAAGATTTAAATCGTACCCATGTGAGAAGCACTAGATGCCCGTTAAAACTATCCTTAAGTACTTACGTAGGGCTAAGGATACATTTTTTAGTATATGGAGAAGGTGATCTCACTTTGAAGGGATACACTGATGTGAGTATATGAGGGGGAGTCTAACACTCCCCCTTTTCCCTATATATAGCCCTCCCCTCTCTCATTATTCAATACACACTTCAGCTCAGCTTTTCTCTCTGAGTTCGACATCTCTCTCTTCATTCATTCTGTGAGATTCTTCACAAGTTTCTCCAAACAAATGAAGAATTCTTTTGAAGGCTTTTTCTAAAGTAAGCCTTCTTGGTTTATTTTCGGGTTGGCCTTCGAGCGGTCTAGTAGTTGCTGATTACTAATGGGTTCTTCCTTAATGAGGTTTTGGTCGGTGAAGATCTGTGTGGATCAATCATAGAAGCTATCCTAGTTTGGAAGCTCATGCTAAAGAAGTTCTACTGAATTGCTTTAAGGGAACACCACTTCCAAAGAAAGAGAAAGCACTCATCAACTGGTAATGTTCTAAACTTAGATGCTGGGATTTTTTATAAGCTTTGTAACCCTAAAAGCATCTATGGAACATTTTAACCTAGGTTATATCAATCATGGCATGCTTAGGAGATCCTTAGGTTAATTTTAAGTTTTGAAATTCCACCTTTTAATGTTTGCATGTTCAAAAACTATCTTGATTAACCAGTAAAAACTATCCTTAAGTACTTATGTATGACTAAGGATATGTTTTTTGTATATGGAGAAGGTGATCTCTGTATGAAGGGATACATTGATGCGAGTTTTCAGACTGATAGGGATGATTACAAGTCCTAGTCAGGCTATGTGTTTATATTAAATGTAGGGTTAGTTGTTTGGAGAAGTTTCAAATAAAATACGGCTGCTGATTCAACCACTAAATATGAGTATATAGCATCTTTGGAAGAAGCTACGCAAGCTATCTGGCTTAAGAGATTTATTAATGATCTAGGTGTGATGTCGAGCGTTGTAAATCCAATAGTAGTCTATTGCAATAACAATGGGGCTATTGCTTGGGCAATGGAACCACTCTCTCATCGAAGAAATAGACATGTACTAAAAAAATAATATCCCATTTAGGAGATAGTAGCTAGAAAGGATATAAGCTTAGAATACATCCTAACGGATCAGAATCTAGCGGATGGGCTAACAAAGCCATTGACTAAGTTTAAGTAAGACTAGCATGTTAACGAGTATGGCATGAAGCACATTGGCAATTAGCTCTAATACAAGTGGGAGATTTTTAGACATGATGTATGCCCTAGAGGTAATTAGGCCAATATATATTAGTTACTTATAATGTACATATAGTTTCATATTATTATTATTATTGCTAATAATAAAGGCATCTCTCTTTGTTTAATTTATGTATCTTGTTGTATCATATATATGTGTTATTATATATATGCACATTGATAAGACAAAGTCCATGACTACTTCATAGCGTAAAAGTGCAAGGACATAGTGGGAGTTATGTGGTGTGAGAACTACACATACGTGTTACTTTGAATAGTCTAAATATCCCTAGTCATAGTTTCATTAAGACTATATATCATTGAAGTGGATAGACTATCATGTGTAGGCTTACTCCTTGGATTAGATCCAAGCAGCCGATCTCATGAGCTGAAGGTGGTACCTTGAGTTAACACATGAATGTATTCGAGTAATGCATTGGAGACCTCCATAAGATAGACACTCGGAAATAACTATATCCATATGTTGGTGTCATCTCTTATTGTAGTAGCAGTACAAGTATCCTCAATCCTTAAATACTTGTTACCTTATGTAGGAATTTCTATACTTTGGGTCATACTTATTCATACCCTAGCAATAAGGATGATATGAGGGATTACAAGTATAGTGATGATCACATGTTCATAAGTTGAGTAGTCAAGGTGGGATCTATTGCTCCTGATATAGTGATATAATGGGAGATGTACCTGAAGGCCTCTTGTTGAAGAGGCACACCCATAAACCTCTTATCAGAGTATAAGATTGAGAAATGGGTTTCTAGTCAATCATGATACATTATGGCATTCTTCGTGAACAAGTCTAATTCCAGGATAGCCATGGCTATTACATGAGTTGACACTTAATCTGATCTTAATATACTGGATGGTACTTAACCTGATGGAAGGAGTGTATTGTATTGATTACTATTGCAGAACTAGATCAAGTCACAAGCACGTAACGTTCCAAGTATTCGGGGATCATACGCCTTTAGTATAAAGCCCATTTGATCGTCTAGAGTTATCGAGCTCAATATCGGATTGGAACACTGAGCCTAAAGGTTCTCTAATGGGAAGTTAAATTTAGGTTAACCTCAAGCGACTCTATACTTCAGGATCGTATGAAGTCTCACAATTTGGGTCTTTACCGATCTAAGTAAAGAACCCTATAGACTAGGTCTATGCCGAAAATATGAAGGTTAAATTCATTCGTTGAATGAATTATTAATTGGTTGAACTAGATTGATAATTAAAAGAAATAAAGGAGAATTTGGGAAAAATTGCTCAGAGCGAAGCAAGGGAATTTTTCTCTTTGTGAGTGGGCCCTAACCAACATGGGTTGTTTGAGGTAGGGCATGGGCAGCTACCTCGTAAACAAAAATGATCACGGGCTACTAGCAAGCGCTGGCGGGTAGCATGCCCATAAGCGCTACTTACGTGGGCTTGCTATGCAGGCTCGCTAGCGTAACCCACAAGCTAGGCTTGCGGGGCAAGGCAAGCCTACAAGGGCTTTCCTTGTATAGCTACCACACAACCCATGTATGTGGGCTGTGCATGGTTCAACTAGTGAATCCTAGAGATCCGCGCCATTGACCCTTGTTGTGGGATAAGGTTTTCCCTATCCCACATCAGAAAAAAGGGGAGCTTTCATCTTCCCTTCTTCCTATATATAGTTGCCCCCTTCCCCTTTATTTAGTACTTCAGCTGAGCCTTTTCTCTCAAAGTTCGACATCTTTTCTTCGCTAGCTTTTTGCGAGATCCTTCACAAGTTTCTCCAATATTTAGAGATCTCTTTAGAAGGTTCTTTCTTTTGAAGTGAGCCTTCTCAATTAATATTTTCAGGTTGGTTTTCGAGCGGTTAGTACCTGTTGTCTACCAATGGTTTTTTCTTTAATGGAGGTTTTGGTCGATGAAGATCTATGTGGATCAATGGAAGCTAGTGCTAACGGAGCTCTGTCGAATTACTCTAAGAGAACGTCACACCAAGGGAAAGGCACTCATCAACTGGTAATGCTCTTAACTTAGATGTTAGGTTTCTTTTAATAAGTTTTATAAACCTGATAATATCTATGGAACATTTGAATTTAGATTATATCAATCATGGCGTGCTTAGAAGATCCTTTAAGGTTAAATTTTAAGTTTTAAAATTCCACCTTGGAACTATGCATGTTCAATTACTGTCTTAATTAACCAACATCTTTTATAGGTGTGCTTTTAGAAGGAAGAGCTTGACTTAGCACATAACTAGGTGAAGTCTCTTTCATAGGGCCAAAGAAGAAAGAGTATTGTTTGGCTAGTAACTTAGCAATTACTATTTCAAAGGTTTTATTTTGCTTCAAAGAAAAAGAAAAAAACTAAAAAAAATGAAAAAGAATAAATTGAAAAAAAAAAAGAAAAAGTAAGAAAAAGAAAAAATAATCTCTTTATTTATTTTTATATTTTGGCTATGTGTCTAGGGACCCCACCAAGCGAATAGATCAATTTAAAAGGTAATTATGCAGTTTTCCTTTGGATACTTAATCTCTTTAATAAATTCAACCAAGTAATTCTTGAATTTTCGAACAAAGTCCATATGCTTTTTTAAGGATAACTCTTTTATTGAACTCTCGATGCTTGATAAAGAACTCTTCCATGATCTTAGTGAAAGATCTCAATCTCTTTGTGCAAATATTTATAGTCTTTGTGTAGTTCTCATTCTCTTTTCTTCCTCATCTTTGTATTCATACTCAAGAACAAGCATGGAATAAGAGTGTGGAGATTCAAGAGATTGTAAATCTAAAATATTTTTATGCTTAATTTTACATCTTTATAAGCATGTCTTTATGGACTTCGTATCTTCTGTTTTCTATCATTTCAGGATTTTGAGGTGATTTGGATGAATGTTGGTTAAAATGGCCAAAAGAAACACTTCCTCAAGATCCTATGTGTTCACCGAGAGTAGTAGCTAGTCTTCGTGATTTCTGCGAATTCCAAAATCTTTCAGAATGTCAAAAAAATGTCCTATTGGAAGATAAGAGCGTAAAAGTTAATGAATAATCATTAGCTCAGGCAAAGTCTATCTTTAAGGAGTTTTAATTTAAAGAAGATTTATTCTCCTTCACAAACTCTATCTTGAATAGAGGATAAGACTATCATTTTATCTACAAGTAAAGACTAGAGGATAAAGCCAAAGAAGAACAAGTGTAATCAAATATAAAGAATAAGAAGTAATGGATTCGGTCATTTTGCTATAAATAGAGGCTGAATCCCACAAGAAGGGGAGTTCAGTTTTTGTGTAGTTAGTCTAGTTGAAGTTCAAGTCCAAATTAGCTTAGAGTTAATATTATTATTCCCATTCTTAGTTTTCCAATTCCTCTTAGAATTATTTTACTTTCTTTCAGTTCAATTCAGTTGTTTTGCTTTCCAATGCTTTAAATTCAAGTTATTTTGAAGTTGCAATATGTTTTTCATAAGCCCTTTTACTTTACTCGCAATATTTTATATCCAGTCTCTTTACTTTTTGTTGTCTTTAAATCAATCATGTCTAGCTAATTAACTAGTGACATGACCAAATAAGGGTCAAGACCATCACTACACCATAGATGGTATGTCGCAACAATGATAAAATATTTCCAAAAGTGTTGTGAAAGCACTTATCACAACACTTTTCCTTGAAAAAAGTCGTAACACTTCCCTTGCGAAAAGTTATTTTCGCAACACATTTTTTTCACTTTTCGCAACACTTTTTTAGTACTTGCAACAATTTCTGTTGTGTTTCAAAAAACACCCATCACTGTCAACGTCTGTTAGTTTTTTTCGTAACACTTTTATCATTTATTTGCAACACTTTTCTTATAACATTTTTAGCATATTTGCAACACCATGTTGACTTTTCGCAACACTTTTTGTAAAACACTTATGTCGCATTTGAAACACTTTATGCACTTATTGAAACACATTTGTAAAACACTTAATTGATGCCATAATTCAAAAAATTGAAATTCATTTTCTTTATATAATTCATAATGCATAATATTTAATTGTATACACATTCAAATGAGAACTAAAAAATACATAATAATATACATACTAAAAATAACGCTACTAAAAATATAGTGTTTCCAAAAGATTCTGAAAAGATTCTCCAACTGATCTTTACACATCTGAAGTTTAAACAACTCACCATGCGTGTGAAACATTGCTCTTATCATCTTCATAAGCAACGGTTCTTCTATGTCCAGCATCCTCCCAATTGCAACCTATTCACCATTTATAAGTTCAATACTTTCTTCATATAGATATACAAATTACAGAATCCTTGAGTAAGCTCGATTTTAAGAAATAACAAGCTTTCATGTTGTACTTGTAAAATTGATATTGAAGTCTAACATTTTGCAATCAATATTTAAAAAAAAACCAGTCAATACGAATGTGTACTCTATTATGACATTTATTTCTTTCAGCAAAAAACAAGAACTAAATCGAATAGTGTACAGAAGTACAGGCCCCAATTTAAAAGATGTCAAATTCATTTAAATACTAAATCTAATATTTTGCAATTATAAGTTGTAAGAGGTTAGTGGTAGGGTATAGATAGATCATGGCCGTGACAGAAACTTTAAAAACTTCAATTATGACAATACTAAATTTAGCATAATGCAACAATTCCAAAAATATTCAACTTTATGATAAGAACCTAGTTTGAAGCACATATTGAATAAAAACATTGAAGTTGACTAGAATATATAGTGTAAAAAAATTGATATTTCAATAGTAAACACGAGGCAAGAATTTGTACCAAGGGCATCTTACTTCTGATCTTCAACACTTCTAGGGAAAGGAATACGAAGTTTGTAAGTGGTCCCTCGATAAATAGCCTATAGAAAAACAAACAAATAAAACCAACTAGTTATTGTAGCTACAAATAACAAAAACAAATCATGAGAGAAGAAAATAGATAAAGCCGAGAGAAGAAATATAAATAAGAGAGAAGACTAAAAACATGGGACAATTATGCATTAGTAGTAATTTGACATTGGATCCAAGACTATCAATGTCTATCATGTAGGAAGAGTCAACCTGAAGAAAAACAAAAGTCAGCCATCACCTAATCTCTTGGGTTGATAATATTCAAGAACATGTTATCCACTAAGCCTAATTAAGGAATGCAACAACCAACCAAACAAGACAACTAAATTCTACATGTGAAATCAAACACCAATTCAGTTGAAACTAGTAAATTTTTTTAGATAACAAGAAAAAAAAATTTCTAGTGAATTTTTTGGTTATCCTTCCCTCTTAAGTGAAGTTTTTGGTTTGACTTAGCAATATAATACCCAAATTACTAATAGAAAAAATTGAACTACTACAAATTTTTAGTTAAATATCTTAAAAACATAATTTTCCAATTCCAGCTAAAACATCAACCAAAGTTTAATATATAAAACACATCATATGCAAAACTTGAAAATCCACAAAACCTAAAAAGAAAAACCACTCTACTATATTAACTATAGAATCTTTTCATATCAAAAAGGTCATTCACATTTTATTCAAGAAACAAATGACCAAAAAAATATAGGGAAAAAAGGATCAAGACAATATAGTGCATCAATGGCCCAATTATGGCTAGTTTTTTCTAATAAATAGTCACCAAATACTCAAAAGAGCCCCAACATATACGATGAAATAATGATGCAGATCACCAATGTTGGGATATTGGAGAAGAAAATAAAGATTACATATCGAAAAAACTAAAAACCAAAATGTTAGAAACACGATAACTATCAATAAATTCTTAAGTCCATAATTTAACAAAAGATAACATGATCTATATTCAATGGAACAAAGAGAAAAGAAAATAGAAGATTGAGGAGAATGAATTGTGGTAATGCTGCAATAGGCTAGGTTGCTACTTAAATGAAAATTAGACAATACAAATGCTAGAGCATACTCTAGAACTATTGAACAAACAAATTTATATATCAATCAATTACTCTACATATAAGAAACAACAGAATGGTTCAGTTATAATATGGAAATCGAAAATTAGATACCTGAAGCTAAAATCTCCAAATGAGAGGCAAATTGATTTTCTTTGCGCAGAGCCATAACTGAAAGTTCAGTAGAAGAAAACGTTAGGCTTATTATAATTGAGAGATTTTTTGCAAAATAAAAATCAAATTTTTACTCGATTTTAGATATATTCTTCAAATTTGAATCTTTTGTGTAAGTTTTTTTTATTTGAAAATATTGTACATGTAATTGATTGTTATTTGGGAATTACTATATACAAATGGTTAAGGAAAAGTATAACAATAGAAACCATAGTAGTATGATACATTAAGCATATATACAATTGATTGTCCAACACATCATCAAATATGTTAACATGTTATCATTGATAATGCAACCGAGTTAAAAGGAAAGATCCCTTCAATTGGAGACATATCCTCTACTTACCTGGGAATATCAATAGGAAAGTGCAACCCTCACTTCATCACCAATATTTTCGGAGTGGGATTTCTATGGGTTTTGCACAGTTCTCTTCTGCTTGACATCCCTATACTTAACAAGTTAACTTTTACAAGGATGGTTCTACACCTATTTAATAGATGGTGTAATCTAGTTAAAAACCTACAAAATTGGGCAAAGTAGGAAGATAATCCTCCAAAAGTATACAGAGAATCATCCAAAACAGAACTCAACTCCAACCAATATCAAGGAAATATCACAATTAACACAAAAAAAAATAAGAAAGCGTATTCAAATTTCACTTAAATAACATGGGCTTCAACCTCTTATTCATCTTACTTCTTAAGTACAAGTAGTTCATGCTTACAACTCATTTTCATTAATAAACATGGTCTCTTCCTATTTCAATTTCAATCTATACCGTTTCTAAACTTACTTTCACCAAAAATATTTTACACAACTAAAAAGTTCAAGAAATACACAGGTCCCTATATGCCAAAGGATCCAAGTGCAAACCATCCAAAGAACATAGACAAAACCTGAATCAAACTTCAATTTTAATTTATAAAGAACAGGATAAATTTTAGAAGTAGAAGAAAAGGGAAGCGAGAGTTATAAAGGAGAGGACATAAGTAGTAGGGAGAAAAAGATAACATTTACCTTAAAAGCAAAATCTTCCATCTTGAAACCCCAATACTATTACTGCATCACATGCATCTTGAACCGATTCCCAATTTTTGCTCACATGTAATTTGATATTCACTATTCTTGAAGAATGCAAAATTAGGGATTTAGATTAGTTACATCTGAAATAAGAAAAGAGAACAAGACATGAGTGGAAATTAAACTACAGAAACAGGATAGGAATACAAAATTATTATCGTTCATGGTTGGATTAAGAGTGTATATCGGTTACATGAACATGCGTTGTTCGAAGTCTTCAATTTCTTCATTGAAAAACAAAGTTGGACAATAACCGAGATGCAAAGCGAAGAGTAAGAATAGATTCGTCCATGAGAGGGTTGCTAAACATGGCATGAAGAAAGGGTAAAGAAAATAAGGAAATAGGGTTTAGGTATTACTAAACTTCATTCTCCTCAAGCTTAGATAGAGCAATTAGAAGATCCTTCTCCTTGTCTTTGGTGATGGAAATCACTTCCGACTCCTACATATCCCATAGAAGTCAAAACATAAATGAATTGAAGATCATTTTGCACCACTTGTCTAATGTCTACTATGATTTGCTAGTAATTGAAATTGACTGGATCTGAGATAGCTATTCGAAGAGGAATGAAACTGTAGAATAGAATCATGAAGCATAGGAAATTCAAAGAAAAATAAAGTGAAATTAAACCAAAGTTGAAGAAAAATAATCAAATCTATGAAAATTACCTAAGAATTGCTGGTAACATTAGGTAAATTTTATATGGATTAGAGATAAAGAACGTGAGAGATAAAATTAGATAGAGAAAAACTAAGAGAAAAGAAGAGAGAGGAAGTCCCATTTATAAGGGTTTTTTAAAGTTTTTTAATTTGTTTTCTAATTTTTTTATTGATAAATTCTTCAAATAAATAAGCGAGAAATGAGTTCCCCGTTGCATTTCACTATTCATTAGTGTTTTGACCAATAGAAAGTGAAAAGTGTTGCGTTAAAAAGTGTATTTGATCTACTTCCATGGTTATTGCAACACCATTGCAACATTTTTTAATTTGTGTTACGATAAATTAATTTTTTTTTAAAATTACAGCACTAGCCATTTTGATTGCAATGTTTGTTTAGGACTTAAACCTAAATATCATGATCTGCAAGGTGACTTATTTGGCGATCTCGGTACCAATCCTTATTGAATCCTCAGTCTCTTTGTAATCTGATCAGCAGCAAGGTAAGTCTTTGTGAATTATTATTATCTTTAACTTTTGCATCCGTAATTGTGCCTAAAAAGAAGTGAGTGACGCTAGTCTCTCTGTCATCACCGAGACTGGAGATACAACAATCCAAAGTCTGTTGGGAGTTTTGTTAGACATGATGTGAGCACGGGGATTTTGTACCAGGTCGTGCGTTCGATGATGACGGCCTTTTTTCAGGATTTTATCCTTGAATCACAAAATTTTCGAGTATCCTGATGCATCCGAATGGGAATCCTTCTCGTCTCAATATTCAAAATGACATTTTTAATAATAATAAAATTATTTAATTTTTATCCTGAAATTAATTGATTAAAAAAATAAAAAATACAAAAAATACATAAAACATGACGTAGAACCAGATCCGAGGGCCTGCATCTCCAAAGGCGGGCGAGGCGAACCTCGCCAAAAAGGGTTCGGTGAGGTAAGCCTCACCAAGCTTTGGCGAGGTTGCCTCGCCAAGCTTTGGTGAGGCACATGGCCTCGCCAAAGTCCCGACGAGGGGCCTCGCAAGACTTTTTTTTCCGGGGAGACCCCTTGTCGGAAAATCTTACCTTTTTTAGATTTTTTGGTATTTTCCTATAAATATCGGGTCATTTTCAATGTTGGAGGGATCCCGAAAATTATCAGATAAAAAATATAGCTTTAGAACGACCTTTGCTTCCAAGAATTAAAAAGAACATTTTTGGACTTTTACTACAGCAATTTTACCTAAACAAAAAAACGAGGAGGATTTTTCAAGGATCGATCGGATTTCTTCGAAGTGGATTCATTCAGTAAGGGTAAGCCTCTGAGTTCCTAGAACTGCAATTCCCGTGCTTTTAGTGTATAATTTTCTTCTTCTGATTTCTTCTATGAACCTAGGACTTTCGCTTCTTTTATTTTATTTTAACTGTTGTAATTCTTCTTCATCTTTTTCTTTACTAAAAGGAGATGTATGTTATAACACCCCCACGAAGGGAATAATATATATTCCAGGATAACAGACCTCACTTTTTACCATGCGAGCAATTTCATTAATTAAAATGAGCAACCAATGTGCTAATAAAATGAATGGTTTTATTTAAATAACAAACACAATATCGCGATATTTTTTTAGGCCACACGGGCCTTGCTAAATTCAAAATTGAACATACGTACTATCCCCTGTGCTAACCTTTGTGGAAATGTAATTAATTTTCCTTCGGGTATCGCAATTTCAATTTTTGGGAAATACAATTAATAGGTTAGCGGGTGGTTGCATCCCCCGATTTTTGAAGCCTTGTAATTTCCATTTTTCGCTTTTACTTTCTGCATTTATTTACTATTTTGTGGATGGTTTATTTTTCCACTTTCTTAATGATTTATTATTTCGCAATACGTGAATCATGCATATAAACTTCAAACATGACATAAGTGCGAATATGCACAATTAAAAGAACATGGTTTTCTGTAGAAGTAATATATTGTGATCACATAAGAAATAAGCAACTTATCCCGGACCCTAATCTCTGTGTCTTAGTGGGCCATCCTCCGAATGTTAAGCCTCACAGGTTTC
>CATIWQ010757242.1:0-13085 GCA_949673415.1 Euphorbia schlechtendalii | reverse complement strand
TTTGGCTGTTAGCATTATCCATTATCACTTTTGATAAGATATTGTTTATTTTTTTGAACTTTATTTGTGAGATAATCTTAGCTTTTATCCAACCGAGATTCAGGCTTTATTTAAGCAGCTGAATAAAAGGGGATAAGATATTTATTTGAAAAAGTCTCCAACAACTATTTGTTCAAACGGTTTCAAACGGCTACGTGATCTCGTTCAACGGCTAGAAGATTTTATTGAGTCTATATAGAGGAATCTATCATAAAGGCTGGAAGATAGACGAGTGTAGAGCAACAACATAACTCAGTTTCAGAATCTCAAGTTCAGTTCAAAAAGTTTCAAAGATTTCAAGAGTTTCAACTTTCATTATATCTTTTTATTATACTCTCTTGTTTTTATTATAATATTCATTGCTTTGAGAGTATCATAATAGCTAAGAGTATTTACAATACTTAAACGCTCGAGAATTTAGATTGATCATTTTATTAATTCGGGAATTGGATTAGCTACGGGATTAGAAGTAATGGAATTCTTCTAGATTGTATCTAGGACCCTAAAGGTAGAATTAATAAAATAACATTGAAATCCTTGGGTTGGGTGAGAGACCCTAGGTGGAGAAATAGACTTATTAGAAGTCGAACTCCTTAAATACTTGTGCAATTTACTTTACGCTTTTATATTCTTTTGTTTACTGTTTATATTTTAAGGCCTTGACAATCTGTTTCAAGACCTTGACTGCTTATCTCAAGGCCTTGACTTTCACAACTCATATTACATTCCGCAATCTGTTTTTCTATCAATCGCGAAAAGTTTTCAATACTCTATTCACCCCCACTCTAGAGTATTTCTATCATTATTTCTACTTTCACCCAGTATATTCTTTCAGAAGTTTATAAAGTTCCACTGTCGTTAGAAAAGAAATCATAGATTAAAGTAATATAACATTCGTATCTACAATGGTGATGTTTAGTTGGCAAAGTGTATAATTATTTCATATAATATAATATAAATTTATGAAATAAAAGTATTTGTATTTCAAGTTTCATGAAAATTGTTCATGACAAGGAATATTAAGATGAATTCAAAACAAATATTCAATATATAATATAGTTTATTTTTTTCTATTTTGTTTCTCGAATTAATCATACCCGTGCGTATTCAAATATAAATTAAAAGTTTAATAAGTTTTATAATGTTATCACATTTTTTTAATTAGTCTTTCCAACCCAATTAAAAAATTTCATCATAATCAACTGTTTTATTCTAATCATGAATTCGCCGTGTTTTATATTATTTCTCAACAGTATAGATGATATTCCTTTATTTTATGTTTTTTTGTTTGTTGTTTACTAATAACTTTTATATAAAATCATTCAATTGAAATTGTCTTCTAACACTAAAAACAAAGTGAATTATTGTGACTTTATTTTTGATAAAGTAAATATTATTTTTCCTCTTATCGCAATTGGATCGATAATCACACTATACACCAATCCAATAATGATAAGAGACAAAATAATGAAAATTTTAATTTTAACAAAGTAACCATCAAATTTGCATTTAGTTATTCATATAACTAGTTTTAATGTAATATGCTAATATATTTTGTTTGAGAATGGTGACTATTTACAAAATCATATTAATGCAAATTGTTTTATATCTATTACCAAAAAAATATTGAGTGAAATTTTCCTTCTAGCAAAAAGTCCAAAATGAAACATATCCAATTAGAAAGACAATGGCTAAAATACTGAGAATCTTAAGTGAACAGTCTATTCTATTAATAGTTTTGATATATAAGTTGAAATAGAAAATTAATTAAAAAATGATTAGACACTATTTTTTCTATTTTCTCTTTCATATATGATGTGAGACCATAAATGTTAAATATCGTTTATTTGAACTTGTACATGTAAACAATCAAACAAAATGTTGACTTATGTAATTATATTTTAATAATAAACATTGAAATACATTATTTAATCTGCAATTAAATCCCTATTTGTTATTTAATTATACATTTTTAAATAGAATAGATAATTATGCGTGACTATTTTTGAAAAAGTATTGTCTATTTTTAAAATCATTGACATATCATTAATATGAATTTTAATCCCCATATCGCATAATTCTAAAATCTACAATCTCGAAAAATGTTTATCTCTGATTGTTAGAGTGAGATTTTAAGTAAGCGGATATGTTTTAATTATTTCCATGTTTTCTAGATATAAAGACGATGACAATGCTTATAATTTTGTTGTTGCAATTATTAAAAAATAGCTCTAATAACTCTTCAACTTATTCAAAATAGTCATTTATCAGTAACGAACATCTCTTCTTGGTGGCGGTGGGTGACCCAATAGGACAGGCAGCGGGTTGAGGAAGTCGCAGCTATTGCGCGGACTATTGGGGCTCGTAGGAACAACTGGGTTTGGAATAACCAGTTCAGGTTTGCTTCTCAGGTGTTGCGGCATAGGCTGGGCTTTCTAACCGAGTGGCGAGTTGCTAACAAGATGCCTATTCTCCCTACTCAAGGAAACTAGAGATGCAGGTGGAGCAAACCGCCATAAGGGTGGGTTAAGTGCAACGTTGATGCAGGTGTGTTCGATCAAGGGAAAAGGCTGGGCCATGGCTGTATCATCAGAGACCACTCAAGGAAGTTTGTAGCAGCAAGAGCAGTGCTTTGACCGGGACAAGGGGAAGCAGAAATGGCCGAGGCTATGAGTTGTAGGAAGGCGCTGAGTTGGTTGAAGGTTATAGGAGCCGAGAACATCATCTTGGAGATGGATGCACTCAACATCGTGACCGCTTTGAATAATTCTAGTTCTTCTCATTCACCTTTAGGACTTATTTTACATGGTTGTTTTCAGATTATGTCTTCGTTTATTTCCTTACGGATTGTGTACGTTGGTAGGTCTGCGAATCAAGCTGCTCACCTATTAGCTAAAGTAACTGATTATTCGACAGGTAGGCGGGCTTGGTTTAATTCCTATCCACCTTTTATTAGAGTCATCATTGACTCTGATTTGAATTAATGAGACCAGTTTTCTTCAGTAAAAAAACAGTCATTTATCATCCTATACTTTTAAATACGTTTATACTTTTTAAATTGTTTAAAAGGTATCGGTTTGCTTCTCATTGTTGTGTATTAGAATATAATTTATTTGACTTTTTAAATATGTCATTATTATAAATTTTCTCTTTCCTACTAGAAACCAATACATGACATTGTTGGAGTAAACTGATATTACATTTTTTGCAAATTCAATTGTATCTAGAACATTTAAAAGTTTAGGGTAACAACTAATTTTTTTGGACAAGTTCAGAGAGTGATGTATGCATTAAGCATTAAAAATATTTCAATGTTAATTTTTAATTAAAGATGATCAATATATTTTTAAGGGTAGATACTTATTCCCTCACTAATTTTTAACCACATACACTAGTAACTTCCAATGTTTTTAACAATTACTCATACCTCCCTGTGTTTTATTTTTATTATACTATAGCATCCTTGCATCTTAATTTGTGTTTTTTTTATTAAATCGTTAACATGACAAGTATTTGTTGGTATATATACTTTTATTTTATATGAGGTTTGTAATCGTAAAAGTATTTTTTTTGCAATTAATAAAACTTTTTTATAACTTTCAAGGTATGATTGCACAAGATAAAATAAAAAACAATTTAGAGCCACTTTAATATACAAGATTGATTTTTTTGTTCATAAGAATATATAATATTAAGAAATTCAGTACAAAAATGGATAACAACAAAATATAAGGAGGTTGTGGTATGATAAAGACAAAACACGTGAAGATATAAATAATTTTTCGAAACACATAGAAGTACTAGTATATTTAATCAAAACACAAGAACAATATAATTACTTACCCTATTTTTAAAGGTATAGTAAAAATGTGAATCAATGTTATTTTTGCTGACTATGTATTGCTTTGTCAAATACTAAATTTCCGTTTACACTCAGTTTCAATAATAATTTAATTTTCTAAAATTGAACAAACCGCCTAACAAACCAACAATTTCAATAAACCTCTCACATACACACAGATTATAACACCAAAAAATGATTTCTTTATTAAAAGTTTCTAAGAACTTTATAGTATCATTTGTTTGAGTAATTAATGAACCCAAAAATTAATATCCAAGGCCACATTTTTGGTATAATGGGCCCTAAATTCTATTATTCAGGCCCACATTAGTGTGGGCCTCATTCTTTTTGCCAAGTAGCCCAATAAGTTCTATAAGCCCAATTGATCATTTTTTGCCTGTCAATTGAAAGGGAGAAAGAGAAGACTACTACACTGCAATTGCATCTAACATCACATTGAAGCAAAGGGTTGATCTTAACTTATTTTTCAGATCACAGAAAAAAGTTTTAGATTAGTTGTGTGTGTGGAAGATTTAGAATGACAGATCCGAGTTTAGAATTGCAGGAATCAGGTTGGGAAGAATTAAGGAGAGAAGCCAGGAAGGTAGAAGGAGATCTCGACGTTAAACTTTCTTCTTATGCTAAGCTTGGCGCAAGGTTTAATCAAGGTAATTCCATTTTTCTCTTCTTTGAGTTTTGCATTTGCGTAATTTGTTTTTGTTGTCATCAATTCTACAATTGAAATACATGTTTTGACTCTGTGCTTGTTCTAGATTCGGATGTATTTTTCTGATCGCGAATGAATTATTATTTGACTGTGTTCAATTCAATGTTATGGAGTATTAAGTTAGGATTTAATCATCGCACTGCACATTTATTCATTGAAACTCACATTTCGAGACGCGGCTATAGCACACCGTTAAAAGTGTCTTCATTAAAATCTGTTCTGTAATGTTCGCGAGTTCCTCGTTTTAGTTGATGATGAAGTATTCAGAACTTGCATAGTTTACTGGCTAATTGATATGTAGCTTGGTTGATGATGATAGGAATTTGATGTGCAGAGGGAGTAACGAATTTACTGGGGCTAGACTGAATTGAAATGTGGCACCTGTGACTGTGGATTGTTATTGCGTTCGTTTAAACTGTAGAAGAATCATGTTAGCTCTATGACATTGTAATGATTTGATACTCAAACCAGATAAACATCTTGATGCTTAGATACTTCTTGTTCACAGAGAAATATTGTGCCCATTTTTTAATGTTAAGTTTACTCTCTGACAGTTTAATCTTCCTTTTCTTTTGAACTAAATATTTAGCTCGTTAGCAAACTGTTATCTTTTTCAAAGTGCCTATGTTCTGTTAATGGAAACATATTATTGCTTTAACATCGAGAACTTGCCCTAAGACAGGGGTCCTTGCTCTTTTTTTTATGTAATATCGATGCTCAATAAATCATCATGATTTAACAAAGTTATCCTATTTTGTAGCCTATGTAGAGAGGGCAAATGTTTGGTTTTGTAAAGTAACGATCAAGTTGTATAACTTTAGTTTTAAAATTACGACTCTGCTTGTGGATATGTCATCCAAGTCCCTGAGGCAACCATTTTCTTGTTTTGAATTTCAAACTTTTGTAACTTTGCTCCAATGCCAGTGCTAATTTAATCCTCCCTTTCTTCAAATGTAAATTCCTGAAGATGGATGTTGTGTTCTGCTTGCAGGTTATGTAGATGCTGGTTCACCTACTGTTGGAGGCAGCAGATCATGGAAGTCCATGGAAATGGAAATCCAGTCATTACTTGAGAAACTGTTAGACATAAATGATTCTATGAGTAGATGTGCTGCGTCCTCTGCTCCAACTACATCAGTCACTCAAAAGCTAGCAAGGCACAGGGACATTCTTCATGAATTTACCCAGGTTTTCCATCACAATGGTTTTAGATTCTAGCATTTTCCTAGTTGCATTCGTGTTGTTACTGTGAGTTTGAGTTATCTTCTGGTGAGTTACTATCAATGTTCGTCTCCTTTTTTTTTTATTACTACTTCACATTTTTTTGTCTACTTATTAAACGTATGTGATCTTTAGAAAAACCATTACTTAGCATTATATGTGAGACATTTCAGAGTTGTTATACAGGTGATCATGATGTATAGTAGTATTTAACTATTCATCCACCTTTATTGTGATAGTAATTTCTTGCGTAGCCAGTTATTCTCACTAGATTCTCAATGAGTTTCTCGAAGATGTTTCCTGATGTTTTGCACTATTTCTCTTCATTTTTTTTGGAGGCTAATGGTTGTCTTCTTACTGTGTTCAAAACTTCATTTATAGTGTATACGGTTGGTTATGGATCTCTCTAAAAATTCATTTTCAGCTGTGTCTGTTGAAATTTTGTTTGAATAATCAAGCTCAAGACCTTACCTCTACCCCATAGAAAGAGAAATGCATAAATGACGTGCTTGATAATTGTTAAAATGTCCAGGTAGAGTTGCAGCCTTATAATATCAATTTTGTTATTGTTTATCTCTATCAGTCTACTGTGTTTTTTCTGTATGAATGATTGTTGTCACATGCGGGCACATGTTTTCTATATAGATCTTATGCATACGATCTTCAGCTATGAGAAATTTTATGTGATTGCTGTCTCATTAGAATATACCATTTCTTTAGGAATTCAGACGAATCAAGGGAAACATAAGCTCAATGCGGGAACACGCCGAACTTCTGAGCTCAGTCAGAGATGATATTAGCGAGTACAAGGTTAGGAGAATTCAATTCCGTTGTTAACTTGTTATCTCATTTTACTATATATCATGTTGTTATTGTGTTTTAAACTTCGTGGGTTTGTTGTCTCCCTTCACACAGGCATCTGGGAGTTCATCTCCAAGAATGCATTTACTACGAGAAAGAGCTGCAATCCATGGAAGCATTGCCCATGTAAGACTTTACGAAACCACTACTGATTTTTTTCTGACAAGCCTTTCATAGTATACTATACATTTATGTTGGATATCTTGGAAAGAAAACTTGTTGCAATAATATGATTCTACTAGGAAGAAATGGGGATGGTGAAATGATTAGCTGATAGGACAGATTGTCGTTGATAAACTTCTAGATGCCAAAAGAAACACAAAATGAATAGTACAGAGACTTTGAAATGTCCCTCAAGTCCTTTGTGTATCTGGACATGGATAGTACATTTTAGTAAATGAACTGAAATACACATGTCATTAAAAATCTATTTAATTAACGGAACGAACCTTTCCTTACTAATACTTGATTCTGAGTTAGAGGCAAGAAGTTCGATCGCTACTGGCCTGGCCGTAGCACACTCACGCTTCTAGTAGCTCTTCCTGGATATTTTCGCTTTCTCTATTTCTTTTTTTTTTTTTAAAGTTTATAAATATTATGTAGTATCTTAATAGCTTGTATCATGCATTCCAATGTTAAATGATTTGAAACCTTACATTAGATGGAATGTTGTCTTAATATGATTGTTTTTGACTTTTATTTTTCAATTGCAATATTCATGGAGCACATGCCCCCTTCAATTAACCTCAAATCCATTAAATAACTTCAATATTAAGACAATACTTCATGAATGAATGGAGCCTATATTGACTATTGAGTTGAAAGTCCGCCCTAAACTTGCTAACTCATCAATTCAGTTGTCTTGTTCTGTTTCCTGGTACCCATGGCATGGTACTCTATTTTATGAATCATTTTTGTATTAGTTTTTTGATTGTTTTGATTTAGTCAGAATGTGTTGTTATCGAACGACAATAATCAAAAGTCCTAGAATCAATGTAATCCTTACTGAAAAGTAAGGCTCTTCTTTTTGTCCTACACTGACATAAGCGGATGGAAAGTTGTGATATGCACTTGAATTTGACCTTAAGACCATCACTATGATGTCTTTTAATATTTACAAAAATATAGAAAAATGAATTTGGGGGTTCTATACTTTCCCCCTTCCCCCTCTCTCTTTTCTCGGTTGCATTCGCCCACATGCACCCACTTTTAAGCATGAGCACAAACAAGTCATAAAAAATTAACATCAATCCTTTGCATATCCGATTAATATTGGAAGTTTTCTCACTGTTTTCAGTATGCCAGTTGTTTGCATCTTTATCAACCATTCTATGTGGTCTGGTGGTGTATAAAGAAAGGCATGAAAGCACCCTGCACTCTAGCTTGTTTTTATTAGTGTGCACTGATTTATATATTTATTTGCAACATGTCCGCTCAAGTTAGCAATGATTTCTGTGATTGACAATGTTATAGTCACCTTTGTGCAGATAGACGATGTCATCAGTCAAGCTCAAACAACAAGGGCTGTCTTAGGTTCTCAAAGGTCTTTGTTTGGAGATGTTCAAGGAAAAGTGAAGCTCTTAAGTGACAAATTTCCTGTCATCCGTGGCCTACTTGGTAATTCTCATATTACCAAGTTGTGTATATCGGTATTCCCCAGTTTATTGTAACCCAGTACTGTGTTTTATTTTATAGGTTCTATCAGGAGGCGACGATCAAGAGACACTCTCATTCTCTCTGCTGTCATTGCAGCTTGTACGTTGTTTCTTATCATCTATTGGCTATCAAAATAAAAAAAATGTTTATTAATTGTTGCAAAATATTGGAAAATGATATTGATCCTAAATGGAATTTTGTCTTGTAATATGTTAGGATGCATCATTGTTTTTTGAGGAAAAGCTTGTAGTACATTTACAGTGCTAATGTGCCAAAAGTGAATTATTTGGTTTTATTATTGTTTCCGTCACATACACTCAAGCCAAGTTCTATAGTAAGCAAAAGAGGAAAAAAAAGAAGTGTCGATATACCTAGTGGTTGTATAGAGTTCTCAATCAAAAGTTGGTTCCTTGTAATGTCCCAAAGCATAAATTCAGCAAATGCCATTATTTGGCACATGCATTCGATTTGATCTTATATAATTGGTTAGTCAATAGCTAACTTATAAAAAAAAGATATACAACAACATATAGTATATTATATAAGATCAAATCGAATGTTCCCTTTGCTAGTCATGGATTAGATGATTCGTAAAACAACGAGGAGTCTTGAAGCTATGATAAGTTGTCTTTGTATGATCAATAAATCAGAACTATAGAATTAGCTATAACATGTACACTAGATTAATAGACGGTGCACTCTACAATTTGCTTCTCGCTGTCTTCTTTATGCAGTGGGCTGTCTTTTTAGCTTGTTAGTATGGTTTTTTTAGCTTGTTTTCGCCCTTTATTTCACAGGGAATTTCATTTATCCAAATGGTGCATTAATATGGTTGCATTAGAACTAGTGTTAAAAAGTGAAAAACAAGTAACGGGGATTTGAGATAAAAAAAAGAATGTTTTGGATGGGTATGAAACTGTTATATTAAAAAAAAATTGAAAATAGGTTTGGTTGACTCCCGACCTTTGCGCCATAAAATGGTGACCATTGAGCGGTCCCTGTACCTGTTGTAGCTGTAGAATATTGGCTACGGTCTTTGTGGATTATGAGTCATGACTCGTGATGGCTATTGCCCTTCTTCAACCAACATATATAATCCTGTTATACATCGGCTGGACCTTACAATTCATATCCTATGTCTTTCAAAATAAAAATTAATTCTATAAAGTTCCAATTACTAACGGAGCAATTGTATCATTCATACACTGCTACTCTTAAGAGTGTTCGGAAACATCTTAGCCTTTTGCCCTTTCGATGTCAAACAATAAATTCAAGTCTTTAACAGTTTCAAAGATAGTCGTACTCGATAATAAAAAATTATCAAAACAGTAAACCATAACTGCAACTCAAATAATTAATGGTTGACATGATTTATACAAATCTAAGTCCCATTTGATTTGCTAGGAATATTAACATTCCAATCTAACTCGGTGGATGGAGCATTATAAGAATTTTGAAACATGATTAAAATTTATTGTGTTTAGGCGTATTATATACCAATTACAGGATTCAAACATTCTTCTTTGAGAGATGGATGGAACGGTATACATGTTAGATAAAAACAAAAAAAAACTACATGAATTAGTAGTAGTAGTGGGTGTAGTACACAGAGGAGCAGCTGTTTTTTTTAAAAAAACATATTTAAATTTAAGTAGTTAGTTCTGTTAGTAACAAGAAAGAATAGTAATTGTAAACGAAAAAGGAAAAGTTACACTAACCATATATAGCATAGCCATTGAATTGGGCTGTAATTGAATTGAACGAAAATTTAATGGGGAATCAGAAAAAGTTTGTACAAAAACAAACAAGAAATGGATCTTACTTTCATGTCTTTGTGCAGTTTGCCTCGAGTTTGCAACTCTCTACAATGCAGACCCTAATCAAACTTACTAGCTGCATCCTACTCTGAACTGTTGCATATTTGAGATTCCCTTTTAAACAAAATATTATACTTACCCTTATTATTTATCTTCGTTAATTTTATTAATTTTTGTTCTTCATTAGATTTCGACCCTCTCTTAAAGCCAACAGTTGTAAGGTCTTTTCTTTCTCTGATTTATATGTATTTTTCTCTATTTCATATCGTTGTATAGTGTGGGTGATATTTTTCAGAAGTTAACTCATATTGCATTACCCACTAATATATAACTTCTCTATAAATTCTTGCCTTTTGTTATATTGTTTGTAAACTAATTATTTTTACTCGAAAATCTCCCAGCTTGTAAATTAAGTAATTAAAGAATAAATCAATCAAAGTGTTTTCAGTGACAGGAAACTGAAACACGAGCTAAAAGTAATTAATTAAGAAAAATTCAATTTTATTTGGCAGGTAAGTGAATGCTTTTAGCAGTGAGAAAAACAACCATAAACAGATATCTAATATCAGGTCATTTTCAAAAATGGTCATAGTACACTTCCATTTTTACACTACCTGCACATTGCTGCCAACAACAACTCACCCTATTATCCCAAAAAACACATATAATGATTATTTAATTAACAGTATAATTACATAAATCTCATAATTTTATATGTTGAACTTCTTCATATGTCAAGTAAAAGCACCGTTAGCATTCAACATCATTATACATTTCACTCTGTCCAACAAGCTTGGTATTCATTTTCTTCAAGAATGCTCAATTCGATTGTTTAGCACCGCTATTTCTGAAGAAATTCAATAAGATTTGAATTTGTAACCCGTTAAAATGGTTTACTATCGAAATAGGGATTCCAAAGCTCTTCACCTATTTTATTTTCAGTTAGAAAACTGAAAGTGTTGCATTTTATTGCATAACTTGGTGAAAAGAAAAAGCGTTAAGCCATCTAAATTAAAAACAATTGACTAATATTAAGGCGACTTACATACTACCTACAATTGGATTCTTTTTATATAATAGAACCTAATGAATTTTCTGAAATTATGAAAGTTAGATGATATTTTGACGCGAATAAAAAATTGGCTAAGATGCTGTGTCCTTCGTTCATTTTCTTTGAGAGTGGGACACTGAATAAAAGAATATTCTAGCAATTAGAGATTTTTTTCAAAAAAACTGGGGCTTTTTCGCCCAAAATTTTCAAATTTGGTCATATTTTTAATACTTAGAAATTTTTTTATTAATTATAATATATTTATAGGAAAATCATCGAATTAATTTTGAAAAAAAGTAGAATCACTCATTTAATTAAATAATATATTAATGAATTATCATTTATAAATACATATAATCTCGGAAATTTTTTTTTTTTTATCATATGTAGAGAGAGGATAAGGTAAGATAAGGAATTTGAGTACTTGAAATTATAAAGAGAAATATATGGTGTGATGGAAGCATCGAATTAATTGAATTTGTCCAATCGACTTACCATATCATACATCTCACCTTAGAGTATATATAAATAAAAGGAATGTATAAATCTCTTTTTTTTTCGTTCTTATAGAGCTATATTGTCTTATACAATGAATACAATTGTCTTGAGACTGATAGTTAAAATAAGTATATATTTGCATAAAATTTATTTAACACAAAATCGATTAGTTTATGTTAAATACCATTCTACATAAGTTATATACTACTCATCAAACTTGTTTATTTTCAAAGTGAGATCACTAAAATCTCCTACTCCTAATTAGTTTATCCAGTGACAGAATTAGCACTTTGAAATTGTCAAGCTTGGTAGTTTTCGTCCAAGACTTTGGATACAAAAAAACACAGTTAAGTTATTCAATAGAACATAAATGTGAGGAATAATATAAATACTAAGATTGAACATTACTTATCAATTTAAACTTTTGGATCAAACGGACTCATGACATGATATTAGAGTAACTTAATTTCAAAGGTCGAGAATTCGAATCATAACAGCTTCCTTTGTTGAAAATAATAATATAGATACTAAGATTGAATATGTGACCTAAGCTTTTAAGTCTTCCATGACAATAAAAATAGCTGTATTTTTTTCATTTTCTCATATTTTTTTTTTCAGAAAATCCTCCATAGAGCACATTTTCTAGGGTTGACCTTATTAAATTACATTTTTATTTTCGTTTATTGAGCTTTGTAATAGGCCTTCTCTATCCGAATTGACATTGACTTGACCAAAGACTTTTATTTTGACCAGTTTGGTTAAATTTGGAGGTCCACGTTTATTTCACTTCAAATCTCAAAGTCAGAAAAATAAGGTCGGGATTATAAGGGGAAGAAGAAATTTATGTCAGGAGGAAGATTATTTTTTTTATATAAATGAAGGGCTGATAGCTATAGGAGAATTGAAACAATTATTATCTTTTTTTTTTAAAAACCTCTGGAGAAACGATGTGTTTCCCCATTGGTAAAAGTTTGAGATAGGTAGGTTGATACGATCGCTTGCCTATAAAACACCTACCTCTCTTTTATTAAAAAGAAGACTCCCAAGGAGAGTCAAACGTTAATTACAAGCAATCAAAAAACTAGGATGGGCAAGTACCTCACACGAGCCACCCGGAAAAGTGCGCTTTCTTGCTAAGAAAATGAATTTACAAAAGTAAAAGCTAGCTAGCAAGATATCCTCTTCCCTATAATGATCCCCAAAAACAAGTCCGTTCCGTATCCTCCAAATATGCCATGAGATAACAAACCAAAGAGAAGTAGCTAAATCACGATTCGGTCCAATTGAGAAAAAGGAACACCATAAGGAGAGGAATGTGTAAGCCGAGTTCGGGATAGTCACCGACACGCCGAAAAGATTGAAGAGATTACCCCA
>CATIWQ010757159.1:0-12262 GCA_949673415.1 Euphorbia schlechtendalii | reverse complement strand
CAGTACTAACAGGAATGGTAAGAATATCACAAGCCAGCTTAGCCAATTCTGGGTATCTCATAGAACTTTTATTCCAAAAATCTAAAACATCAATTTCTTCATTCAAATCTAGAGTTGGTTCACCCAAATAAATGGACACTTGCGACTTCTCTATGGAAGAAGATGCATCAGGCATAAAATTTGAATATTCACTGAAAGAATCATCAACCTTCCCACTACTAGAATTCACCACAAAGGGGGTTCGAATCTTAGAAGCTGCAGGATCCTCATAATCTTTAAATAAACTATGCAGTCTATCAACAATTTTTTGAACATAATAACAACTCAGATCTTTCCCATAAATCTTACCATAGCAAAAGAACAAAAATTTTTCTTTGCATTTAGGATCTAACAATGTAGCACAACTCAAGACTTCATTATAGTTGTCAAATTTGGCACGCATAGAAGACACAGTGGTATTCAAAACATTATTTTCATCATTACCCATTTCATTCAGAGTCTTCTCAATCATCCAAACACCCCTAAAATACAGATTTGAATTGGGTGTTTTCACAGCAGAAAACATAGTTGTCACATCATAAAACACTTTCAAGGATTTGTGAATAACACGAACATTATCCCATTCATAAGTTGACAGCCCATACGAACCTACTGTGCGATCAATTCCACCAAAATAAACCAATGCATCTTTGTAGTGAAGAACATTATCAAGCATCATATAAGTGGAATTCCATCTAACAGGCATATCAAGTCTGAATTTCCTAGTGATTTGCAACTGAAAATCATTTTTTGCAATATCAAAAAACTTTTTAGCTCTCTTGGAGGACCTATAAATGCATTTGATCATCTCACGAATTCTATCAAGAGGATCTTTAATGACTTCCAAACCAGCTTGCACAATAAGATTCAAAATATGCGCACAACAACGCACTTGAAAAAAATCACCATTAGACATCAAAGACTTTCTCGCATTCAGACGAACCTTAAGGAAATTAAGCATCGAGTCGTTATAACTAGCATTATCAGTGGTGACAGTCAAAATATTGTGATCAATACACCATTGAGACAAACACAAAAACATCTCATCAGCAATGTTAATACCATCATACGGAGGTGCCAAAGCCTTAAAACGAATAATATATTTCTGCAACTTCCAATCAGTATCAACAAAATGACAAGTAATGCATTAATAGTTCTTTTGTCTAGTATATTCATTCCTCCAATTGTCAGTTGCTAAGCACACACGACCTTTTGTATTTGATAATAGTTCTTTTACCCTCACCATTTCACTGGCATACATGTTAAGCAATTCTCTCTTAACAGTGTGTCTACTAAATGAATTAAACTGAGGATTAGCTCTAGACATCATATGTTTAAATCCCTTTCGCTCAACAATGGTAAATGGATGACTGCCTCCAACAACAAACAACACAATACATCAACACAATTCATCATTACCGAACTTATAACACTTAAGTGAGCCAGTAACATTACCAGTCTTGCCATGATCATCGAATTTCACTAAAAAATTTGATATGTCTTGATTCACTCTACTTGGACATATTTCATGATATCGCTTCAAGTGTGAAGTGCCATTTTTGGATGTTGCAGCAAAAAAATCCTTGCAATACATACATTAAGCCTTTAATTTCTTTTTCATGACAACCTCAGTGAAATGCTCCCACACACGTGACCTCTTTTTTGAACTTTTTCGAGCACTTTGGTACTCATTAAAACCATCCTCCATTACCTCAGGAATAGGCACAATACCAGCAGTTGCATTTTCTGGAGCAGCAACATTGTGAGCATTAGGAGCAGCAACACTTTGAGCATTTGGAGTAACAGCCGTTATTGTACTTGGAATGGCACCATGACTCAATTGAACCATATTGTCATCCATCTTCAACAATGAAAAAAGTTAATTAGAAAGAGAGTCATAGAAATTACTGAAACATATTTATCACTTTAAATTAAAAATTTGGGTCATGAACTTAGCCTAAATTAATTAAATATAGTAAAAGAGAGAAACAATTCACAAGACAGAATTCCTTTGAAGCTAAAATAAAAGTAAATCATCTCAACATTATTAGTTTGTATCTGTACCCAGCTAACTTTCAATATCATAGTATACATTTCAAGTGTTTATTATTTAGTTACACATACTGAGTTCATTTTTTTTTTCAAAAAACACAAATATTTTTTTCTTCGAAAAACACACATACTAAGTTCATAAAAGCAACAATTAGTAGATCCATCATCTAAATAGGCAAAAGAATAATGTATCTAAAGAGAAAGAATGGACAAACTTACTTGTGGTTTGTTATCGAGATCAAATTGAGGTGCGTGGCTTTCTGATAGTCAGTAGTTTCAGAATTTCAGGGAAAAGAAAAAAAGAACTAGAAAGAGAAATAGAGAAAAAATGCAGATAAAAAGTAAAGCACTGGAACAGAGCGGCTACATCCTTTAACAGATCTTCAAGAGAGACAAACTAAAGGAAATTAATGAAATTAAGAAGTAGAGAAAGATAAAGAGAGAAGGGAGGTGACGGCTACAAATTGTTAGGGTTTGAAATGTGTGCTGTGCTGTGAAAATGGTATTTATATAAAGAGTGGGACTCCTATTTCATTAGCCCATAATTAAATCAGCCCATAAAAGCATAAACCCAATAGCCCAACAATGTATAAAATATAAAAAATGTTTAATGTGATTATTATATCGGGCCGGGCTCAGGCATTTCTATAAATACCAAACCCGCTCTATAAAAGTTTGGGTTTCAGCGGGTTTGTGTTCGGGCCGGGCTTTATAACAATATGTGAGTCCAAACCCAACCCATTTGAGCGGGCTTGGACCAGGTTGAGCGGGTACCCCGGCCCGTGAACAGGTATACTTTGTTATAATTTTGTACATTGGGAGAGGATTAAGGATGGCAACGGATCTGGACCCTGTCCGTATCCGTGGATCCGGATCCGTTTTTTAGGATCTAGATCTTAATTTTATAGATCCGTCGGATCCCAGTCCAGGAAAACGGATCCGGGTCCGGGTCCGGATTTGATAATGAAACCCGGATCCGTAATTAAAGATTAATTGTGCTTTTTTATTTATTATTTACCCCGAAAATATTGGATAATTAATATTATTTGATATCCACGTAAATCCAATTATATGAACATAGTTAAATGAGCAAGTAAACTATTTAAAATAATGTGAAATGTACAAGTATGGAAGCTGAAATTAAAAATTTGATGTTAATTACGTGGATCCGTTTATGGACCCGGATCCGTTGGATCTGGATCCTAAAATTATGGATCCGCTGAATCCGGGTCGGATCGGGGTCCAATATATTTAAACGGATCCGGACCGGGTCCAAGCTGGACCCGGTCCGGATCCGGCCCGTTACCATCCCTAGAGAGGACCAGGGATGGCAACGGATCGGATGCACCGGATCTAGATCCGTCGCATCCGGGTCCAAGATAACAGATAGGGATCCGGGTCCGGATTTAAAGATTAGTTTTAGGTTTTTATTTATTATTTATCTCAAAAATTTTGGATAGTTAATATTATTTGAGATCCATGTAAAACTAGTTGCATGAACATAATTAAATAAGCAAGTAAATTATTTGAAATAAGGTGAAAGGTACAAGTATATAAGCTGAAACTAAGAGTTAAATGTTAATTACATAGATTTGTTAATGGACCCGGATCCGTGGAATCTGTCGGATCAGGATTTGGATCCTAAAATTATAGATCCAACGGATCCAGGTTGTATTCGGATCTAGTACATTCAAATGGATCCGAATCGGGTCCGGATCCGGCCCGTTGCCATCCTTACTCAGGATATGGTTGTACACCTGTTCGCAGACCTGCCCCGTCTGGTCCGAGCCCGCTTCACCAGACCGAGTTTGGACACTCATTTTTTAAAAAAGCTCGGTTCAAGTTCAAGCTCGAAGTTTTATGAGTCGGGTTTGGTTTTTTTATATAATTACCCAAGCCCGGCCCGAACCCTACCCGACGAATAATTTTATATATTTATTATATATTTATACATTAAATTTATAATTATTTTTAGATTTTATATTTTACTTTATTAAATTTGTATACTTGATCATAATAAATAATACTAAATATTAAAGATTTGAAGTAAACAATGCAATTGTGTTTAAAATTTAAACATATTTTGACTTATATTATATTTTTTCAATTTAATTTAATAAAAATATTTATAACAAAAAAATTATTCATAGATTTGGGCGAAGCTTAAGAATGACATTGTGAACCCAACCAGAACCCGAAATTCCAAAATATGAACTTGAGCTAATATTTTAATAAAAAAAACTCGTCATTCCTGGTCCGAACCCTGCCCAGCTCATATGATGAACATGTCTAGACTTGTTGGTACCTCTAAATGGGCTTAAAAGGTCCGGGTGGAGGAAACCTACTTGAAGACCGGGCAATCAAAAAAATGAGGCAAAACCTCTGTTTTAATAATTTCTCCTTATTTTAAGGGTAGCCGACTTTGTGTTTGTAGGATGTTACGTGACGTTTGACTCATTAATTGTTGTGTAAGCATCTTCCCCCACGCATTTTTCAAGATATTAATAATTATATAATAATATTTGAATTTTAAAACTTACAAAAACTAGCTAAGTTTTATAAAATTATTATATATTATAGTGTTCTTACTATAAAATCCGTTTCTAGTCTCAAATTGAGAATTAACGTGCTTCAAGCTACACATATAAGGAACTTAGAATATTTTAGATTAAGATAAAACACTTGAATTTTTTTTTGTATATTTTATGACATGTTTTATTGTATAAGAATTAAGAAAACTATTATGTTTTAATTTTTTTTATCAATTCATACTAAATTTCACATTTTAATTGAATTTATATTTTTAATATATTTATAAAATAAAAAATATATAAAGCTACCCAAGTCTCGACTAATATCCGCCTAGGTCCAAAAAAGCTCCCGCCACCCAACTAGTTAAATTTATTATTTTAATTCATTAATAAATATAAAAAATTAAAATAAATCAATCCACCTAGTCCTCGCCCATCTCTCGATTAATTCTTCGCCTAGACATCCGGAGGCTCTAGCTGTTCGACTAGCATCGCCTTTAAAATAGTCAAAATAAAACACTTATAAAATATTACTTTTTCAGATCTTATTACTTCAAGTGTCTATTATTTTTTTCATACTATACTTTTTAATTACATACACCATTTCCAAAACTCGAGTTTATATATGGAGTCAATCTACCGTTATTGAGACATATGCTTCGGTAATTTATTTTCTTTTTATGAAGAGGCAAGATCATTTCAGTAAAAAACAAGGACAATTGGTTACATTGAAAAACTATGCAAAAGTTATAACTATATCCGAAAAGAGAAGCATAAATTTATTGAACAACATACATACGAGGAGGGGCTATTACTGTCTTTAGAAATTGATATAATCATACTTTTAATTAGTGATATAATAATTTATTAGATTTCGATGAGATTAGAGTAGACTTGTGAAATAGACGGACAAACCAAGTTCAAGTCGAGCTTGGTTACATAAGATGCTTTGGTCATGTACTAACTCAGCTCGTAAAAGTAATATTTTGATTGAATTGAATCGGACTGTGGTTTCAAACTATCTTTGAATAAATATTATTTCAAAAAATTTCTTAATAAAAAATTCTATTAAAATAAATATCAATATATTTGTAAGATAAAAGAACTAGAATTTAAATCAAACTAGTTTGTTACATCACTTGCAAAATTAAAATATAACAACGTAGGTAACAAGTGAAGTTAGATTAATGTCACGCAATATAAATAACTTTTTTTCTCATTTATAATATATAAATTATGAGAAAATATTAAATTTGTTTTTTAATTTATAAACACTGAACCGAACTTAATTCATTTAAATATCAATTTATAAATATATAATACTAAATGCTATTGAGTTGAATGTATTATAAAACGATGTTCTTAAACCAGACTTAAATATATTTACCACCACGGTGAAACCCGTAAATTTCGGGCCTAGACTGCCACGAGCCACTTGAACTGGATGGTAGGGATTGAGTCGTACACACTGAGAAAGAGATTCCTCAACGAGGAGAAGCAGAGTAGGCCAGTTTCCCAAAAGAAAAAGACGAAGAGAAGAATAGCAGCCCATTTGCTTTTCCCTTTCTTTTTCAAAGGTCAGCTCCACCATTCCCATCATATCTCATCTCCCTCCTTTGACATCCACCATTTCTTTTTATTTTCCCATAAAAATCCAAATCTTTCTTTGCTTCTCTTTTACTCCATCACTGCCTACGTGTCTCCCCTCCTCCTCCTCTCTTTCCTTTCCGCCCTAAAGTGCTTCATCCCACATGTGCAATTCCAATTCCAATTCCAACCCTAGCTTCTTTCTTTTAAGTCCAATCCTCGGAATCCTATGCTCATTTTCTAGCTTCGGTCAACTCCCTCTCGTGTGCTTCATTTTGACGAAGCTTCCTTCTTCCTTCTCTCTTTATCTTTGCTTTTTTTTTTCTTGGATTGTGTTGTCTCTTCCCTTTATATTCCATTCAAGACCCACCTCTGCTACTCCACTTCTCATTGTCCTGCTCCTGCTTCTTCTTTCATCATCAAATATCGGTTTCAGTTTCTGTCCTCATCTCATTCCTCTTTGATTTCGGGTACATTTCCTAGTTTCTATCTTTTGTCTTCTTGCTTAATGTGGGGGAATCTCATATCTCATATCTGTTGTTGTCTTTCATCTTATTATGTGTTTTATTCGGTGAAATTGAATTGATTCTGTTCATTATTATTTGCTTAAATTTATAGACTATCTGCTTAATGCTGTGTTAATTGGTGATTGCATAGAATAGAATCTGAACCTAAAATTAGAATCTTAGTGCTAAAATGCCCTTTGTGCGGTGTTGTTGCCATTTCCATCTTTGCTTTCAAAGCAAAAGCTCATTTCTTGAACCCCCTTTTGCTTCTTTTCTCTCCACTTTTACTGTCTTTTTTTTCATTTTTTTGTTTAGCTAAGATGCCTCTTCTGCATTCTTGTCAATTTGCTCACTTTTATTCCTCTTTTTAAGATATTCGCATATATTGGTTAAAGCAATTTTGTTTTTCCTTTGTGTTTTTAGGGTTTGTTTTCAACTATAGCAGCCAGTGAATCCTTCAATATCTCTGTTGTTACAGTTTGGCATTTTCGAGTTCCAATCGATGAAGCAAATCGAATCATTGCCTTCAATTCCAAGCCGAAAGAGAAAGATGCAAGAAGATGAGAGTAAGATGAACTTTGACATGGAAGAGCTTAACCAAGATATTCTTGAGAGGGTTCTTTCATGGCTGCCAACCTCCACGTTTTTTCGCCTCAAGTCGGTATGCAAGAGATGGAAATCAGTTGCGGATTCTTCGAGTTTCCATCTCGCCTGCTCGAAGATTCCTTCTCGAGATCCGTGGTTTCTTATGGTTAACCCCAACCCCAGCAGCGAGTGGACCATCTTCGACTCGGCCGAAACAAACTGGAAGAAACTCAACCATCCAACTCCCCAGCAAATCGCAATTCGCGATTCGATTCCCGTAGCAGCTTCCGGTGGTTTAGTTTGCTTCCGAAACGAAAACGGCGAATTAATCGCCGCCAATCCCTTGACAGGATCAACCCGTAAGATCCCTCCAGCCGATTTTCCCGAAAACCACTCCCTCGTCGCCATCGCTATGAGTAGTCATAGAAAAACGCCGCTTTCTTACAAGCTCGTTTTGATCTCCGGCAATCTCCCGAAGCTTTCGTGCAAAGTCTACGACTCGACCACCGACTCCTGGGAACCCGAGATTTCGCTGCAACGGAAAGTCGACGAAAAATCTTGGGAACCCAACTCGAGCAACGATGACAATTCCGTCTACTTCCTGAGTAAAGTCGGGACCGTCGTGGCGACCGACATGCAAAGGAGCCCGTCGAAGCAATACTCGGCGGTGATGAGCGTTGAAAAAAACGGGGAGGAAATCGCGTATTTTTTAAGCTCGTCAGGCACGATCGTCGCCTGTGATTTAACTCACCGGAGCTTCTTCGAGTATCCAAGGCTGTTGCCCGCTTTTTACGAGTACTCGGTCGACGTGGTTGAATGTGACGGCGAGATACTTGTCGTTTTGCTGTCGGAGTTTTTCGGGAGCGCGAGCATTAGGGTGTGGAGATTTGACGAGAATGCCCGGTGTTGGCAGCAGATAGCGGCGATGCCTCCGGCGATGTCGCAGGGGTATTATGGGAAGAAAGTGGATGTAAACTGCGTTGGAGCCGGGGATCGGGTTTTTATATGCTTGAACTCGGCCGAGATTTTCGGGTATGTGATGTGTGATGTGAAGAGTAATGAATGGGTTGAATTGCCGGGTTGTTATGTGAATGGTGAAGCTGTAGAGTTTATGTCTGCCTTTTCATTTGAGCCTAGAATTGAAGCTTCTGTGTAAGAATAAGAATTTTACTTGTAATGTGATTTTTTCTTTTTTTCTTTTACTGAAAAGTTTGTGATATTTGTTGTATTTTGATGTAGTTTGGCTAATTAGCCGGTAAAGATTGTAATGAAATTGATTGATAAAGGGAATATGTTTGATTTGTTGATGACAGCTTTTTTTTTTGCTTAGCTGTATTTTGAATGTTGTTTTTCATGAGAAAGACTAGATTAGACAGGATAATAATCGTAATAATGAATTGCATATGATTGCCAAAATAGCAGTCCAAATCTAGAAACTTGTATCAATTATTTATCTGTCAATGTTCACGTCAGTTGACTAAACCTTTGCTTGTGTTGATTCAACTTTTCCATTGTCAAATATTTTATTGAGGGACTTTATATAGAGATGGTTTAGGTCAGGAAATGAAATATTAATTAACTGAAATTGGTAGAGTGAAATAATGGAACACATAAAAATGAACTAAATTTAAATTTGTATGAATTAATAAGAAGATAAATTTATTGGATAAACTTAGTGGAACTTAATGTAAATCTGAGATGAACTTAATTGATGAAAAGTTAAATTGAACATGACTTAAGAATGTCTCGGGAGAAGCAGGATTCAAATTTATAACGTTTTGAACTTCACTTGCGTACATATCAAAATTTGCATCTGCACAGATATCAAAATTTGTATCGTATCTCGTATTTATAGGTCATATGACGAGCTTTTATATCGAGGACTATGTCTTGTAACGTGTGACGAGAGTTGTGAATATACATTACAAAAAACGTATTGGTGGTGTTAGAAAACTTAATGTTTTTTAGTTTCTTTGAAAAGCTTTTATCCCACGTGAGAAACTTAAATATATTTGTTTTAATTTATATTGGGTTGTTCAATGATGAGCTTGCAAAGATGTAAGAAAGATACTAGGATTCTTGCATGCACATAAGAAAAATGGCCTTAAATCTGCCTGTGCACCAATTTCAGCTATATTACCGACATGTTAAGCGCAACACACATGTTAAAAAGGACTTAATCCTTACTGCAATTCATTGTCATTTCATAAAAAAACAAAGCCCTTGCATGATAATTAAAAAACATAATATTTTATTTATCCGTTAAAGTTAGAGAAAATAACTAATTGTATGTTACATTAATTAACAATATTTTAGTGTAATGTAATGAAGGGTCCAAACATCAAATTCAAAGGGTATCCTTATTTGTTAAAAGTAGGTGTTTGGTTGGCAGATGTTAGTTTGGATTGTATTGCATTTTCAATTGGGCAATTAATTTGCCAATTGAAAAAGGGGTACATCAATTTGCCTATAAAAGCCAGACCTTGCAAATCCAAAAATCATCTGAAAAAAATACTAAGAAAGCCTTTATAGTTCCTTTTGTAGAGCATTATCCCTACAAAAGAGTATTTTGAGAGTTTCCTCTTGTAGACTAATTTATTACCACAAGAGAGTAATTAGAGAGGGAGAGTTGAGTGATTTTACCTTGTGAGTAAAATTGAGGTGTTTCCAACTATCCTAAAACTATACCTCGAGTTTGGGTATACTTGAGAGAGCCTGTATTTTGTATTCCCATTATTTATTAGTGAAGTTATCGGTGCCCAGTGGTTTTTCCCTTTTTTTAATGGATTTCCACTTAAATCTCTGTCTCTTTATCGCTTTACTTGTTTTACTATTGTTGTTGCGAATCTATTTTAGTTAACACATATCACCCTGCTACAGGATTAATTATTCGGGACCTAACAAGTGGTATCAGAGCGGGTCCCACAAAGGTGGTTGTGTTAATTAAAAAGGAAGATTCTTCAACATCCATAATCAAATTGAATAACTCCAACTGGTCAATTTAGAAACCCATGATGAAGGATATTTTATACTGCAGAGATATGCATGAATCAATCGAAGGAGACACTGCTAGGCCTAAAGACATGAAAGATCCCGATTGGATCAAGTTGAATAGAAAGGCCATTGGAACTATTCTCCAATGGATAGATTTCAACGTATTCGGTCATGTCTCAGAGGAAACGGCTGCCCATGAATTATGGATGAAGTTGCAAGATCTTTATGATCGAAAAACTGCTAGGAATAAATTATTCCTGATAAGGAAACTTGTCAGCATGAAGTATAAGGAGGGAACTCCAATTGTCGAATTTCTAAACGAATTTCGAAGTACCATTAATCAGTTATCTTCTATGAAAACCACACTAGAAGATGAAGTTCAATCCTTATTGTTGCTCAGCTCTTTACCAGAGAGTTGGGATACTCTGGTAGTGTCTGTGACCAATTCTGCTCCAGATGAAATACTGTCCTTAAATTACGTTGTGAGCACTCTGCTCAACGAGGAGACTAGGAGGAAAGTCACGGCTAATGAAAGCAGTCAAGCTCTTGTCATCGAATACAGAGGTTGGAGCAGAACTAAAAGTTCCATCAATTTAGACAAATCTAAAGGTGGAGACAAGTCTAGAGGCAGATCTAAGTCTAAGGGTAGAGTCAAATGCTACCATTGTAGACTAGAAGGCCATTTGAAGAGGAATTGCCGAAAGCTAAAGAGGGAACAAAAGGATGGCAACAACCAAGGAGAAGACAAGAACACCATTGCAACAACTGAGGAGATTGTTATTCTTTCTTTCACAATGTCTTCAAGTCTCAAGTCAAGATGAGACGGAATGGGTGATAGACACTGCAACATCTTATCATGCCACTCCCAACAAGGAGTTCTTTAACACCTACAAAGCAGGAGATTTTATGATGGTGAAGATGGGCAATAGTGGCAATTCCAAAATTGTTGGAATTTGTGACATCCGTGTCAAGACGAACACTGGCTGCACACTCATCCTCAAAGAAGTTAGGCATGTTCTTGATCTAAGGCTTAACTTGATATCTTGTGGTGTCTTGGATCGTGAAGGCTTCGAGAATTTCTTCGGGAGTAGAAAATGGAAGCTTACAAGGAATTCCTTGCTGATTGCAAAAGGAACCATGTGTTGTACACTGTACAAAACAAATGCAATCATTTGTAAAGGTGGATTGCATGCGGTTGAAGAAGAGTCTTCACCAGACTTGTGGCATAGAAGATTGGCTCACATCAGTGAGAAAGGGTTGCAGAATCTTGTAAGGAAGGCGTTTGTACCTTCTACTAATGGTATGCCATTATCCCCATGTGATTACTGCCTATTCGGTAAGCAACATAGAGTATCATTCAACAAGTCATCAAGTAGAAAGTCAAGTGTTCTTGAATTAGTACACTCAGATGTTTGTGGCCCGTTTGAAATAGAGACCTTGGGAGGTAACAAGTATTTTGTTATTTTTATCGACGATGCATCTCGGAAGCTGTGGATGTATTTCCTAAGAACAAAGGATCAGGTATTCTAGTCATTCCAAAAGTTTCATGTCATGGTGGAAAGAGAGACTAACAAGAAGTTGAAATGTCTCCAAACTGACAATGGTGGTGAATACACATCTCATGAGTTTGAGAATTATTGTTCCAAACACGGAATTCAGCATGAGAAGACTGTACCCGGTACCCCACAACACAAAGGTGTAGCAGAAAGGATGAATCGCACAATTGTGGAGAAGGCTAGATGCATGCTCAAAATGGCGAACTTACCTAAATCATTTTGGGGAGAAGCAGCATGCACAGCCTGCTATGCCATCAACAGATCACCATCTTCCGCTCTAGACTTTGATATTCCAGAAAGATTATGGAGTGGAAAAGACATTCAATACTCTCATCTGAAGGTGTTTGGCTGCAAGGCATGTGCACATGTGCCTAAGGAGCAACGGTTAAAGCTTGATGATAAAGCAAGCCCC
>CATIWQ010757130.1:0-19422 GCA_949673415.1 Euphorbia schlechtendalii | reverse complement strand
AAAGCTGAATTAAATTGACAAATTGCAATTTATTTCGTCAAATATATAGTAAATTTTCTCTAAATTTACATTAGATATTACTTTATTAGAAATATTAATATTGTTTGCAAAATAACCAAACCTTTTATAATCCTTAGTTCACTTATTTTTTTCAAAATAATGATAAATATTTTGTGTGAACGAATACCAAATAAAATTCACTCATAAGACTAACAATATAATATATAAAATCAAACCAATTGGTTCAAATTATTGTGCGAGTGAATTTTATTATGATACCGAATTACTGATGTAGCAGTAATCGACTTAATTCAAATTATTATGATCTCGAACAATACTTAACTTTCACACAAAGTGAATCACAACACAAAAGTAAAAAAATAAAAGAAGAGTGTTTGAAATGTATCATAATGGTTAATGGTTCAATAGACAAGGACAAGAAAATGGCATTTTCTTTGCTGTATTTTTCGTATTCAATTTGTGCAATTTGTTGCATCGTTGAATTGAATAAACCCTCAAAATGGACTTGACTATTAAAATTCTAGGGGGCAAACTGAATATATAAACTAATAATGTGTTATTTTGTGTAGCTCAAAAGTCAACTTGGTCGTCTTAATTTCGATATATGAAATAATTTTATCCACATAAATTTTGAGTATACTTTTAAATTGGAGTAACAATTTTCATTTTGATTGTTTTATTTATTATGTTACGGTTTTGGGTAATTCATTTGAAGTTATCCTTATTTTATCTGATATTTTACTCAAACAAATTGATATTGTAAAATGATTACATTATTTATATTTGTAAAACAATAAATTTTTTAGGAATAATTCATCCGTTGCTATGTTGAATTCAACACTTATGGTTTAAGAGCTTTGGCTAGCTTATCAAATTCGGTAAAAGTACCGTGATTTACTCTTTAATTTATCAAAAGCGCACTAATTTACTTTTTAAGTTGTTAAAACTCAAAGGTATCTTGTTATCTCTTTTGACTCTTCTCAAAGGGTTTGAGGAACTATTTTTTGCTTCTGATTGATTACTCAAAGTCTCGAAGTAATATATGCGCAAATTATGCTAACTATAGCAGTTCAATGTAAATATACAATTACAAACAATTAAACATAATGCAGGCAAATGAAAATTACCACGAGAACGATCCATTTATATTTGAAGTCGAGTAAGCTCAAGTGAGCTTCTGTATGAATTCTTTCAATTTAAAGCGATAAAACCCTAATAGAAGAGGTATCAAAGGAGAACTTATATATAACGGTATTCTCCGAAAAGAGAATCGACACGGAATTCACAAAATTCTTAAATTGATGAGAATCTAGAGGAAATTAGATTGAGCGGTTTACATGAAAGTTGAACATAACAATCGATTTGGAGCGTAACTTGACGCCCTTAATTTGGAATATCTAAAGAGAAAATGTGAAGTGAAAGAGGCGAAGGTCAACTACGAGATAAAGCTTCATATCTCTTATCAGTTATGGATAAGTCGAAGTTAAGAAAAATCGTGTTTGTCTATTGAAAAAATTTAGTTGCAGCCCCGAAAAAGTGTTCTCTGGGTTTCTCATGCCCTACTCTAATTTCTTTTCAATTGAGACTTTTTATGATATTTACTAAAAAGTCTTTTTACGTGTGTGCTTCTTTCCCCCTAAGCAGTTGTTGTTTCTGAGAAACTCTGACTTTAAATTTTATCGTAGTTGCTTCCGAGATTTTATGCTTATGAAGACATTTTCTGCGAGTTATTGCTTTTGAGATCTTCACTTAATCTCTTCTAAGTATAAAATCCAACAATTAAAAGTCAAAAGTTGACAAATTAACAAAAATGAGTAAATTTTATACTCTTACCAAGTTTAGAGTTTAAACTAAAACTTTTATAGTTGTATGCTCATATACAGCAAAAAGTATCAGGTTCATATGCTCATATATGTGATCGACTTTATATCACAGATATTTTTTAAGTACCACATGAAAAGGGTTAAAAAAAATAAGTAAAAGAATCGTTCAAATCTTGTGACACCTATTTATCTATTTGATCATTGTGCTACGTAATTTATTATTTTTTATCTTTTACTATGAATTCATTACTCATTTGATAAGGCACAAACTATTTCAGTGGAATTATAAGCTAAAAAGGTAAAACAAACACAAAAGCAAAAGCGAAATTTTAAAACTTTACTCTTAAAGAAAAACTGAAAAGAGAAGGTGTTTCATTATATAAAAAAGTGTCCAGGTTCATCCCCCTTAAAATTACCAAAGTTTGTACCTACCCACTTTTCTGTCTCTATGTATAAAATCCCAATTAACAATCTTCAAATCCAATTTCTTTCATTTGTTTACAATTTCGCCTTTGGACTGCAGTGGACAACTCCATCATTCTTCGTCTACTTCCTCTTCACTTTTTCATTTCATAATAATCTCTAATTTCTCATATTTCCTTTTCTAATTCCGATATTACCCTTAATTCCATTATTAAACGCCCAATAATTTAATTTACTCCCCACAATTCACTTCTCAGGACAGGAACCGGAGAGTTCAGCTTTCTGGTTCATCAATGGCTTCAATTTCTACCCTTCTCACCAAAACCCCTTGCCACCCTCAATCTCTCCCTAAATCCTTCAATTCCCAATTCGCTCCTCCCGTTAAACTCTCTTTTCCCTCGAAATTTCCCACCAAAAGGGTTGCCCGCCTTCGAGCTGCGTTGATTGAGCCTGATGGTGGGAAATTGGTCCAACTGTTTGTTGAAAAGCCGCAGAGAGATGATAAAAAGAAAGAGGCGATTTCGCTGCCTAAGATTAAGTTGACCAACATTGATAAGCAATGGGTTCATGTTTTGAGCGAAGGCTGGGCTAGCCCGCTCCGCGGATTCATGAGAGAATCCGAGTTCCTCCAAACTCTTCATTTCAACGCCATCCGTCTTGATGACGGGTCCGTTGTGAACATGTCTGTGCCGATTGTGCTTGCTATTGATGATTTGCAGAAGCAGCGAATCGGTGACTCGACAAAGGTCGCTCTCGTTGACTCTGAGGATAATACGGTTGCGATTTTGAGCGAGTATGTTGCAGTATATTTCTCCCTTTTTAGTATTATCTTGAAAAGTTTGAGCTTTGTTAATTAGTTTTTGGAATTTATAGATTGATATGGCGTTCTTTTGTGCTTTTAATTTTGCATTGAAGTAGAAATTAATAGATTTAGGCGCTGAGAGTTGAAAGTTGGAAATATCTCTTGCTGTGGAAAAGTTTCATCTTTTATTGGTAAAATTAGAAACCAGTTGTTATTGGAGGCTATGTTTTGCAATAGTTTGTTGCCTTTTGTCAATGCATTTTTGTAGTGTTAGGCAGGATTTCTGTTTAAGGTGCTATTAATTGGCCTACAAAGCCCAGTTATAAAGGAACAATATGTTGCCTTACAATTTTATTAGAGTTGATGGACTGATATTATCACCTAACAGAATCAATTCACTGTTAAGTTTAAATTCGAAAGTAATGCCTTTTTTTGTTTGTTTTATGAGGGTTGCTACTTGAAGTGTCAAAATATAGAAACGTGAATTTTCCTCTTCGTTTAACAATGTGTTGTAAGGTAGAAGTTTTGAAATTGCCAGCAGAGTTCATATGTTGAATTGGACAGTTCAAGTTATGCGAATAATTTGGAAATTGCTGAGATTCTCTATTTACTCAGTCCCCAGTGTTTTCATTTGTAATCAAGTACAAGACAATTAGTCCAAAACTTTTGAGCTAAATATTGATTATTTGCTTTTCTGTTAATTACTAAAACCTACCCAGTTCACTCTGGCCATTAGCAATTACATTTTGACAATGCTATAACTGCGAATATCAACGATGTGTTTTTCAGTTCTGAGATTATGCCACCATGCTTATTCATGTGTTATGTTACATGAACATTTGTTTGTAAGCATCAATTTACTGTTTTGGCATGTACCCACTTTTGTTATAGTGCTGCGATCTAAGTTGCATATTTAGTTGTTTTCATCCACCATATTATATTATTATTTTGGGTTGTAAATGCTATTTGATTGTATACAATGACCAATAACGATGATTATTGATCGTATGTTGGTAATGTCAGCATCGAGATTTACAAGCACCACAAAGAAGAACGGATAGCGAGAACGTGGGGGACAACTGCCCCGGGCCTGCCATACGTTGAAGAAGCTATCACCCCGTGTGGGAACTGGCTGATCGGGGGAGACTTGGAGGTTCTAGAACCTATCAAGTACAACGACGGTTTGGACCGCTTCCGCCTGTCTCCTGCGCAGCTCCGCGAGGAATTCACTAAGCGCAATGCGGATGCGGTCTTTGCTTTTCAGCTCAGGAACCCAGTGCACAATGGCCACGCCCTCCTCATGACAGACACTCGCAAGCGCCTTCTTGACATGGGCTATAGAAATCCCATCCTCCTCCTTCATCCATTAGGAGGCTTCACTAAGGCAGACGATGTTCCTCTTAGCTGGCGAATGAAGCAACATGAGAAGGTTAGGTTATAATTTATAAAAGCCCATCTTTGGTTTCCTTTCTATAATTAATTATAACCAGTGTTTTAAAAAGGCTGCTAGAGCCTCCGGGGGTCTAGGCAGATCAGTATTTTAAAATATTTAATATTTATTAATGAATTAGAATAATAAATTTAACTAAAACATAAATTTTTATATAGTAAAAATAAAAATTCATGAAGCAACATTTTTCTGGGTTCTGGCAACACTTTTTTAGCCTTTGGCAACACTTTTCTAGGCTTTGGCGACAATTTTCTGAGTTTTGTCAACACTTTTCGCCTTGATCGTCTGATTATATAAAATTGTGACGGTATTCCAAAAAACTCCGCCTAGGCGTCGCCTTGACCGCCTTTTACAACAGAGATTATAACTACGCACAGCTGAACTGAATTGGACTTTGATTTTATTGCAGGTGCTTGAAGATGGTGTGCTCGATCCCGAGACCACCGTGGTTTCTATATTCCCGTCTCCGATGCACTATGCGGGTCCCACCGAGGTGCAGTGGCATGCAAAAGCTCGGATTAACGCAGGAGCTAACTTTTATATTGTTGGTAGGGATCCAGCTGGTATGGGTCACCCTGTTGAGAAAAGGGATCTTTATGATGCTGACCATGGCAAGAAGGTGTTGAGTATGGCCCCTGGACTTGAGCGCCTCAACATTCTTCCTTTCAAGGTACGATAATCTTTTGTTTTTTTGATGGAATTCCAGAAAATATGGAGTGATTAACCGAATTATAAAATTCAGGTTGCTGCCTATGATAAGACTCAGGGGAAAATGGCGTTTTTCGATCCTTCAAGGGCTCAAGACTTCCTCTTCATATCTGGGACAAAGGTATGCTGGAAACTGCGTGATTGTTTTAAGTCAATAAGTTGAAGAAGAAGAAGAATAAAGATTTATGAACGGCGTTTTGGTTTTGGTTTTGGTTTTGTTTTACAGATGCGAACACTTGCGAAGAACAAAGAGAACCCTCCAGATGGATTTATGTGCCCTGGCGGCTGGAAGGTTTTGGTCGAATACTACGACAGTTTGACTCCAGCAGACAATGGCAAACTCCCTGAAGCTGTTCCTGCTTAAATCGAGTTGCTTCATCAGCAAAATGCAATGGAATTTGGTTTGGTTTGGGAGAAACAATGAGATTATATTTATCTCCAAGAATTTGTAAATATGATCTGTCGAGATCTCAAATAAATCACGAGGCACTGGTACAGCCTCGAACTGCAATTCGGTTTGCCCAGTGTGTGAACATTTCGCCTTCCTCGTGCCTTGTATAATACCGTGTTGTGTTTTTTTATTATTAAAGACAGATTGTGTGATAATACTCTTTTTCCCTCCTTTTCCAGAATTTTAAATGTGATGAACTCAAAAGCCTTATTCAAATGAGATAATAAGTAATAAACTGGAAATATTACATACAAAACAACAAATGCAACCAGGATTCTGTTCTATTTACATCATAAATAAAGAAAAATATGAGCTATTTTTTTCAGACTAGTTGTTCCACTCTAGGTAGCTGAACAATGGTTTCTGAGGAACAGGGATGAACTTAACAGCCCAACCGATCGGCCATGTCAGAGCTGCAAAACCGACGCAAACTCCCCATTGACCCCAATTTAGCCTCTCAGTATCGGCAAATTTCTTCAAAAACTCCACCATTAACACCTGAAGCACAATAGTTACTCCTATAATCCCAAGGAACAACCTGTTCTTGTGTATCCTCTTGAACACGTTCTTCTTCTCCATTTTTCTCGCGTTGAATTCGTTGAACACCTGGCACAGAACAAATGTGTTGAATATCAACGTGTCGTTCACCTCTTTACTCACACCGAACATCGATTCGCCCCTGAACTGAAGTGTCAACAGCACGACTATCTGGTACATTGCCTGAGACAACAAGTTTCTCCACATAACGTTGGTTATTAGCGGTTCGGTTCGGCCAACTGGTTTTTGGTCCATGAGTTCTTTGGTGGGCTGCTCCGTGGCTAGAGCTAGGGCACCAAGCGTGTCCATTATAAGATTCACCCACAGTAGTTGAACTGCTGTTAAAGGAACTTCCCCTGCCGAAACTGCTGCCACGAAATTGATTACTAAAGCAGCGACATTGACCGTCAGCTGGAATTGGATGAATTTTTGTATGTTGTTGTAAACACATCTGCCCCATTTCAAAACCGTCGCAACGGACGCGAAATTGTCGTCTAAAATAACGATATCCGAGCTTTCTTTGGCGACTTCAGTGCCTTGAATCCCCATGGAGAGGCCTATATCGGCTTCTTTGAGGGCAGGAGCGTCGTTCGTCCCGTCCCCCGTGACGGCTACGACTTGGCCCCTTTGTTTGAGGCATTGGACCATTAGGAGTTTGTCAAAGGGTGACGATCTGGCCATGACGCGGATATTCTCGACTCTCGCCATTCGTTGTTCGTGTGTGTAGTTGCGGAATTCTTCGCCTTCTATGACAGCCTCGTTCATGTCGTGACCCGGGTTTAGTATCCCGCACTCCAAGGCTATTGCTTTCGCCGTGTGAATATTGTCGCCGGTGATCATCTTGATGTTTACTCCGGCGTGTTGGCAATCCTCGACTGCCTTTTTTACCCCTGGGCGACACGGGTCTTTGATACCCACGAGCCCTAGTAGGGTCAAGTTTTCGTCTTTGACTTTGTTCGTCTCGTGTGTTCTGGAATGAGCGAAAGCAATGCAGCGGAGGCTTTCGGCAGCCATGCTTTGAATAATCTGCTCGAAAACATTTCTCTGACAATCATCCATAGGTTTTACCAATCCCGAAGCATCGTAGTAACTCGAGCACATCGCAAGAATCATCTCGGCGGCACCTTTCCAGTGCAAATGGACGGTGTTGTCGACCTTGTTCTTAATCAAAACTCCGCTCCGTTTCTTCTTCGAATTGAACGTTTCGACTTCGAGAATCTCGAAACTCTCCTTCTGCCTCTCCATATCCATCCCCAAGTCGGAAACCGCCCAAGAAAGAATCGCCTTTTCCGTCGGACTACCAGAGAACTCGAATTCAGCCTCCGAACTCCCCTTGTAAGCACTTCCCGTTGTATTGAGCGCCACGCCATCTCTCACCAATTCGATAACGAGACGCGAAATCGAAGAAGATTCACTTTGTTGCCCCAACCAACACTTGGTTACCTTCATAAGGTTCAATGTCAAAGTTCCGGTTTTGTCGGTACAGATAGTTGTAGCCGAGCCCATAGTCTCGCAAGCCGAAAGCTTTCTCACCATGGCTTGATCGGCCATCATTCTCTTCATCGAGAACGCCAAAGTAAGCGTAACAGCCAAAGGCAACCCTTCAGGAATCGCGACTACAACAATTGTAACTGCAGCCGCAACAATTCCAACAACGGCGTTAACAATGTCGTCAGTTTTTGTCTTTCCGCCGTTAAACTCAGTTTGCCCCTTCTCATCCTGGGTATTCCCTGTGAAATACCGAACCAAAAGAACCAGTAGAACAAGAAAAGCAACGGCAAGGCCGACTTTCCCGATCGCTGAAGTAAGCTTATTAAGCCGGCTTTGCAACGGCGTTTGTTCATTGTTGTCCCGGCTTATATGGCTCATCATTTCTCCCCATGTTGTGTTCATTCCGACGGATGTAACCACCATTGTGCCATAGCCGTCGGCGACTTTTGTGCCGGAGAAAAGGAAGGGGTTTTGGGTGTGATTTATCTCAACGTGGTCACTTTCCCCTGTCATACTTGATTCATCGATTTGCAACGAATGTCCGCCGGTGAAAATTCCGTCGGCCGGAACTTGATCTCCGATTTTCAAACAAACGACGTCCCCGACAACAAGCTCGAATATCGAAATCTGCCGCCGGCGACCGCCTCTCACAACGTCGATCTGAATATTGTTACTGACTTTCGACAATTTATCAAACTGTCTGTTCTGTCGGTAATTACTTACGGAAGAGACAGCGATGACGAGGAAGACAGCGACGAAAATGCTGCCGCCGTCGTACCAGCCTTCCTTCAGACCGTCTTCCTTAATTCCAAATCCAAGAGAAAGCGCTGCACATCCTAAAAGAATGGCAATAGTAAGATCCTTGAAAGCCTCAACAACGAAGTGAAAAAAGCCCTTAGTCGGCGGTTTCTTGTAAGTGTTGGAACCAAACACTTCCTGTCGGAGAGCAATGTCGTCGGTGTCGCCATTGATGCCGCGCTGTAAATCAGTTTCAATTGAAGAAGCAACGGCAGAAACTCCGCCTAGATTCTGAAGGTGTTTGAGATTCTTGTTTCTTACAAGCTCAGTGAGAGCTGTTTGGTTGGTTTTGAAGGTGCTGTTTTCTGGTGTTATGTCGAGTAAATGGAAAGATTTGGCGGGTGAAATTGAAATCTTTTTGGGAATTGGGGATTGAATGGCTCTTGAGCAGAAAATAGTGGCAAATGCCAAGTGCCATTTTTTGTTGGGTTGGGTTACTGTAGAGGGAACATCAAGCAAGTACTCAATGGTTGATTGGAGAATCATAGTTGACATTCGGTTTGCAACACAGAGGTCGATACAAAGTCGAAAAAAATAAGGTTGAATTAGAGATAAATTGTTTGCAACTGTCGATATCAGAACAAAAGATAATAATGCATATTTATAGTTGTTGTATTGGAATTGTACGCGCAATGGGGTCGCTGCCACGTAACTGCTTCGTTGATGACAGATGAGTACGTGTCGGTCGTTGATGTGCTATATTGGAAGGCAAGTTTCATGTGAGAACGGCTTTACTGGATTTTGAATCTTAACGTTAGTTAAATTAATGTCGCTTAGCCGCGTCCTCTATTGTGTCATAGCTCAACTCTTTCCTTTAACTTTCCTACCAATACATTGGTTTTTTTTTTCCGCATAATTGTTTATGTTTTGTATTTTTGACATCTATATACAATTTTTGTTTTAAATTTGTGCATGGTGCTCACACATTAGATCATTTCTCACTTTGTACAAATATATATTTCAATATATGATTTTTTAAAATTCAATGGATTAAGAAATTTTCACTATTGAGAAAGTTATTAGTAATAATTAACGATAATCTTTTGACACCGAATAGAGTACTATTTATGGTTACGTTTGCGATACTTAGATTACTTTTAACTCTTTTTTGAATAAAAAAAATATATCAACAATAATAATTGACAATTAAATGGACTTCAAATTATTTTCACATAAATAAAACCCCATTTTTTTACCTTAAAATATTTTACAGGAAAATATTTTCTCAATTTTTCAGTGTTTGTTTTAATTGTAAAATATCTCCTTCCAATAAGGGTATGACTATGGAAATACTAATCTACCCAAGGAGATTGAGATAATTATTTAATTTTCTCTTGAAAATAGCACAAAATAATATCAGAGTAAATAAGGGTATACTTGAAAAGATGATGTAAAGAAATCATGAAATTTTAAAAAGAAAAAGTATTTTAATTTTTCATATTCTGATTAAATAAAGTACGAGAAGATTATTAGGCTAATCAATCAAACATTTTCTTTTAAAACAATGTAAAATGTTTTTACCTAAAAGACAGGTTAGACATTTTTCCTTAATTAAAAGACGCTCTACATCTTTTGCAAGCGACACTCTTGAAGTTCGTGATTGTAAATTCTAGTTATGTTTTTCACTCTCTTGACACTCTTTATTTTTCACCGAAATGCCCAGTTTTTCCTGCTTATTATATGTTTAAAACAAATAATTATGTATTAAGCAAGTCATCAATTGAATTTTAACATGCTTATAAGCACCGATTTTTATAATAGTTGCACATTAATAAGTGCTTTGTTTAGCGTGCTTATTGTTCTCTATTATGTCTTTGCAATTTGAAAGAGCTCAAGACGCGAAATTATGGATAGATATTTAAGTATAAATATATGTGCTATAATATAAGTAATTACTGAAAAATATTTTACAGTTTTGCAATAAAATATCAGAAAATATTTTCTTGCATTATAACCAAACATATGATAAAATTTTATTTTTTTGTAAAATATTTTCTCTTACAAATTTTTTTTATGCATGATATTTTTCTGCAAACAAATAAAGCCTAGATGGTATTAAATTTGATCAAGATATTTTTTATTTTTACTATTAAATATCTATTACTAGTTACCAAAAATATTTATTGCTTTATATAAAATAAAAAATGGTAAAAAAACATTTTTCAGTTATTTGGTTATTAATATGTCAATTTTAAAGATTTTTATACAGTTATTGCAAATCATTTTACATTTTTTCACTATGAATACGTCATCTAAAATTTATTTCGTTATTGATGGAGATAAAAAATAGTTACTTCAAAATATAAAAAAACAGCCATTTTGAGTTACTTAATAATGCCACAAAAACGGTATATCAATCAGTTAGTTAGTTGATAGAGGAGTATATATGTATTATTAAATGGAATTTTTTTTTTGAAAATTTCAATTTAGCCCTAACGGTGGGTAAAATGTATTCGTGTGTACTTGAAAGAATTTTTAACAAGTTCAACAAAGAGTTAAAGATTAAAGATCAAATGTGATAATGCTCCCATCATGCGATTGTGGGGGGTCAAAATTAATGGATCAAAATTTTTAAAAATTATATGTATATATTATCGGAATCGAACTTTTAATTTCCTCGAGCAAATTCACCTTGAGTTTTTTAAAAAATAATTTTCAGATTATATGTATTATATTAGTTTAGTGTATTTAGATTGTATGAAAATGATACATATGAGTAGAAATATAGTTATTATTTTAATAATGTGAGACTAACTATTGTTTTTTAATGAAATTCTTTTGTACAAAATTTGTTCAATGAAAGTAAAGTGGCGTGAAAAACATAGGTAAGAAATTCCTTTAACAATTCCTGCCATTTTCATTTGGAATTTCTGTGAGACTAGGCTAACCAAATTTGATCAATTAGATGAATAATTTACGTGCACAAAATAATGAAAACAATGACCCATAATCTGTTTTTAAAAAAAAAAGCAACAGAAACCTCTTGGAAATTTACTCAGAGAAAAAACAAATTAGAAAATCGGTCTTTCATAAACGAATACCATATTTTTTTACTTTAAATTACAGAATTTTCATTACTGACAAATTACCAACAGAATTTGCAATAAAATTTTGGTTCTGCCATGAAAGAGCTTTTTTGTTGTTAGAAGCTTTAAATATTTGAGGCTTTGAGCTCTTACTAACGGAGTAACGGATCCCCTTAATACCGAGCCTTGATTTGCAATATTTAATATGTGTTTGAAACATCTCTAATCTCATTTGAATTGTACAAAATAGTTGGTTTGCAGTTCAACTAACACAGCATTATCCTTTATGAAAGATGCCAACATATGAACAAATTGGAAATGATTTCTAGCCCAACGGCTAACTCATTTCAGTCATTTGAAACTTCCAGGAAATCACCATGTGAACTGACGTGGACCGATTTGAAAATTGGGCGTTGGAGACATAAAGCCCAAGATCTTCATGTGAGAGATCTATTAGGCCCACTATGGTCGTTGGCCATAAGCCCAAAATCTTATTGCAACATCTATTGGCAGTCTTAGGGGGTGGTCATGCCTAGGTGGCAGCTCCTAACCTTGGATAGCACATGAGTCCGTTAACACCATCTCTTTTTGGGCTACGAAGCAATTAGGGGATCTGACCCCTCAAATTGCAAATATTGAACGAAAATTCTTACCCAGCCCCTCCAAAATTTGGGTTTGTGTTCTGCCATTGGTAACATATGGTTTGGTTATACGAGAACTTGCAAGTCTAAAATTATAAGTTGAACTATTTTCATAATGTAATTTCTAATGAATGAGTTGAAGCATACATTCTTGCTCATTCCAAGAATAATGACACCGTCAGTCAAATCAAAATGCTACTTTTAAATCTGCAAAATTTAAATATACCAATATGATGCATTTTAAGGGAATAAGATGGAAGCTCAACATTGTATCAATGACTTGAACCTTGATGAAACATGATAATCAAGTACAGCAGCAGATCAACAGCTACAACTAAGAGCTCATAGTCTAAATAAGCTAGAAACGACCACACTCGATCTACTCTTATAAAAATTAGTTACAATAATTTCTATCAATTTCAAGTTTGTTGTATACGGTAGCTAGTCACTTGGCTCTTTGCAAGAAATTATAGCATAACTTTTCTAGATTTTGATCAATTCAATTCAATCTTTCTTTCTTTGATCGGTTTTTCATGGTATCAAAGCGAAACCTGTGAATTATAACAATGAAGAACAACATATTTCAATTCGAAAACAACAGAGAAGAAACAAGGAGCACATCTCAGAATGGAGAAGAGACTAGAGTGCAAAATGCTCAAAATCATCATCAAACTGAGAATCCAGGTTTTGTGCTTGTCAATTCTTTATTAACTGAAGATAATAACTTGCCTTGGAGAAAGGCTATGAGAAGAGCTTTAATTTCTAAGGGAAAACTTGATTACATTTTTGAAACTTAAAACCAGAAGATAAAGGTTCAATTGAGTTCAAGAAATGGGAAAAAGCAGACTGTTTAGTATCTTCTTGGATTCTAAACTCCATGAGCAAAGATTTGAGTGTTGATTTTTTGTATAATGATTCGGCTAGAGAATTATGGAAGGATTTAGAGCAAAGATTCAGGGAAAGTAATGATCCACTGTTATATCTGATTAAGAGAAACACGAGTCTATCATCTCAAGAATTTTTCAATGTGATGCAATATTACACTAAGATTCAGAGGTTATGGAGTGAAATGACACAGTTAAGGCTATACCTAATTTGTCATTGTGGATGTGATTGTAATTCTTTTATGAGAATTGAAGAGACAAGAGAGGAGGATAAACTATTGCAGTTTCTTATGGGATTAAATGAAAGCTATGAAAAAGTGGTGAATCAGATCTTGTTAATGGACCCTTTGCCAACAATCAACAAAGAATATTTGATGATTGTTAGAGTTGAGAAGCAAGGAGAAATGTTAATTGATAATTCAGTTGAGGTGGCAAATTGCTCTTCAAGCTATAAAGGAAGGAGAACTTGGGATTTCAAGACTAAAAAGCACTAGAAGAACAATGAAGTATCGGGAGAAAGACATGACTATTGTGGAAATCCTTATCATTCAAAAGGTTCATGTTTTAAGCTAATCGAATATCTTGAATGGTATGAAGATTTAGAGAAGAAGCAGAAGTACAGTCAAGCACACAATGTGGCTGAAATTGAGATTCCGATAGTACTAATGAAGAGATATAATCGAGGCATCATGCAACTTTAACTAAAAAAAGGAGCCAGATCGAACGAGGCCAAATTGAAAATCAAAAGGCAAATTTGTGATGGGGACATAACTAGAGAAAAATGAGTTTTCCACTTTTGCAGGAATTGCAAAATTCAAAGAATACTTTGATAATTATCAGCCTGATGCAAGTCATTTGGTAAGAAAACACATGCTCTTTTTTTTGTCAATAATGTTGATAGATACAAGATGGAGTGCATCATAGATAGTGGATCATCAGCTCATATGACATCCAATTGTGATTTTTTCAATAAAGGAACATTGTAAATTCAAAGCAGGGTGTTGTTTTACTAGATGGTTCAGTTAAGCATGTCAAGTATGTAGGAGATATTGATTTAGCTGATAAGATAAAATTAAGAAAAGTCTAATTTTACCACATTTCAGATGCAATTTATTATCAGTTAGTGCACAATTGAGGGAAGGGAAAACAGAGGTTGTGTTCTATGCCGACTATTGTCACTTAGAGGATAAGGAAACAAAGAGAATTTTGACAATATGATGGTAAGAAAGAGGACTGTATAAGCTTGACATAAGCTTGTTTGAATTGAGAATTACAGAGACTTGTTTTTCAGCTTTTTGTACAAACTTTAAGCTAGATTTATGGCATTTGAGATTGGGACATATGTCTGTTGATGCATTGTTACATATACCTACTATAAAATAGAAGTGTAATAATTTTTATTGTCAAGTTTGTCCATGCTCTAAACAAACTATGCAAGCTTTTAATTAAAGTTCTAATTCTACAACTTCAGTTTTTCAGATTATACATGTGGACTTATGAGGTTCTTACAAAGTTGTAACTAAGGGAGGGGCAAGGCATTTTTTGACAGTGACAAATGATTTTAGTAGATATACTTGGTTGTTCTTGCTATAATCTAAAAGTCAAACAATCAAGGCCATTAATGTTTTTATCAACATGGTTGTGAATCAATATGGTGTAACTGTTAAGACAATCTAATTAAACAATGGAAGTGAACTCGTTAATTTAGATTGCCAAAAACTATTCCAGAAAAAGTGAATCTTACATCAGAGAAGTTGTGTGTACGCTCCTCAACAAAACGGAGTGGTGGAAAGGAAACATAGGACTTTACTAAATGTTACTAAGACATTAATAATGCAGTACAAGGCACCACCATTTTCACGTGGAGAAGCAATGGTTTTCGCTGTTAACATAATCAATACAATGCCTTCTAAGAAATTGAAATGGAAAGCACCTTTCGAGAAATTACACAAGAAAAAACTATATTACAATGTCTTTCATGTATTTGGTTATAGAGTGTATTACACTAATAATGTGCCACACAAAGATAAACTAGCCAACGGGGAAAATCCTAGAATTTTTATGAGATTGTCAGTTTGGCAAAATGGATACAAAGTTTGGGATGAGTAACTAATCAAGTTTTTAGTTTCGAGGGATGTAATATTTGTTGAAGAAGATTTTCCTTTCTAGTAGAAAATAGAAACAGCTGAGAAAATACACTCCACAAATCTCTGAAACAAATGATTTGTTTCGTTCACTCAGAAAATCCACTAAGCCATTATGGTGGAAAGATTACATCTTTTCTTATTTTGAAACTCACCATATTACATGTGTAGGTTCAATAAAACATGACATATCGGTTTCTTGTATCTCTATACTTTGTAATGCTACGGAAGCAAAAGAACCTAAATATAACAAAGAAATAACATAAGATGTTAGATGGATAGATGCAATGCACATGAACTCGATGCCTTGAAGGACAACAACACTTGGAAAATGGTGGATCTGCTTACAGGAAAGAAAATCATTGACTCAAAATGGATTTTTTGAATAAAATACACACCACATGGATAAATTGACAAGTTCAAAGCAATGATGGTTGCAAAGAGTTATAATTAAACATTGGGAGTGGATTATTATGAAAGTTTTACTCATGCAGCAAGAGTAGCAACTGTTAGATTAATCATCACATTAGTTGCAACAAAACATTGGCAAATTCACCAAGTAGATGTGAATAATGCCCATCTCCATGGATTCCTTGATGAAGAGATATGTCTCCTACCACTAGAGGGCTATGACAAGGCTCAATCAGGCAAGGTGTGTAAGCCTAACTGATCTTTATATAGATTGAAGCAGGCAGGACGACTGTGGCACAAAGAGTAATGAAGTTCACTACTAAAGTATGTATTCCTCATATCAGTCCATGACAATTGCCTTTTTCTCAAAGGAGATTCTTCATCAAATGATTTCTTAGTTGTGATCTTAATCATTTATGTTGATGACATCCTCATATGTGGAGTTAACAGTACAGTGATTCAATTCTTCAAAGAATATTTGCATGACTTACACACTATCAAGGACTTGAATTTGGCAAAATTCTTTTCAGGTGTTGAAATAATTCAGAGCAGGCATGGAATTTTCTTGTCTCAATCAAAATATATCATTGATATGTTGAATGATGATGGTCTTACAGAGGTAGAGGTTGTTCCAAGTCCAATTCAAATAGGGAATGAATTTTCAACTACAAGAACTCAAATGGCATAACTAAATAATTATAGGAAAGTTATTGAAAACTCTTGTATCTGAGTTTCACAAGACCAGATACATCATATATTACCCAACAACTCAGCCAATTTATGCAAACTCATGATTATCACATAAAAGTAGTAGTTCATGTCTTAATTCATGTCTTAAAGTATCACAAAGGAACTCTTGGGCATGGGTTGTTCTATTCTTCACAAACAAACACTCAAATGCAAGGCTACTGTGACTCAGATTGGGCTACATGCAAAATCACCAGAAAATCCATAACTGGATACTGTATGGTCATTGGTTTTTCTTTGGTATCTTGGAAAACTAAAAACAATCCAAAGTGAGCAGATCAACAATAAAAGCAAAATATAGGAGTATCTGTACAACATCCTGTGAAATGAAATCGTTAAGCTATTTGTAGTCAGATTTACAAGTCAACAACTGTCTTCCTGTGACAGTGCATTGTGACAATGAAGCAGCAACGGAAATAGCAAAAAAATTTGTCTTCCACGACCGCATAAATCACATAAAAATTGAATGTCACATTGTAAGGAACATGATCTTTGAAAGTTTCTTAGATATACAGTCTATCTCAACAAAGAAACAATTAGCTGATATTTTCATTGAAGGCTTACCAATTTGTCCAATGGAACCTGCACTTAACCAACTAAATGTCCTTGGAAATCTACACAATGAAATTCATCGTGAGGTGGGGAATGTTGGAACATCATAATCAAGTACAACAGCATAGCAACAACTATAGTTAAGAGCTCAGCGTCTAAATAAGCTAGAGTCGACTACACCTAATCTACTCTCACAAAAGTTAGTTACAAATATTTTCCATCAGTTACAAGTTTGTTGTATAAATAACAGTAGCTGATCACTTAGCTCTTTGCGAGAAATATGATATCTTTTCTTGATTTTAATAAATTCAATTCAACCTTTCTTTCTTTAATGGATTTTTCAAACCCCCTTTTAAGAATTATTTATTATAAAAATTAATAATAGATAAAGAAAAAAATAGCTACTCTAATGATAAAAAATCATTTTTTAGGAAATAAAGCAAAATCAAAGTTAAAAAATCCAAATCCCTTATATTGATTCATGTAATCGGGAAGCAATTATAATTCAGCACAGGAATGATCTCGAATTGCTTAGGAAATTAAACATATCAGATTCTTAATCAAATTAGGATTCAATTCGTAGCTGCTTAATAACTGGTAATTAGCACCAGTAATTTACAAAACCAATTCCAATTCCTATTCGAACTAGGAAATCAGCAAACTATATAATTTGAAACTACCTGTTTCTTGAAATCAATCACAACTAAAAAATGGCTTTGAAAAACCTGTTCAAAGCGCTGTGGAAAAGATGTGAGGCCAGAAAAGAGAAAGAGAAGTTCCGGCGTTCTCCGTCCGGCTGTACAACGATCATGGTGGGACTAGGCGACGAAGACAAGAAGCGCTACTATGTTCCGACCAAATTTCTCGGAAGTATTCTGCCAATCCTTACAGAGGACGAACTTGACCGGAAAACTGATGGCCCCATTCGGATTTATTGCTCCACCGATTTCTTCGATCAGATTCTCGAGGCTCTCAAGAATGACGTTCATAGTTTGAGTATGTTACGCAATGCGGATTTTAGGAATTTATGAGAGTAACCTGCAATTCTATGGCAGAATTCAGTATCATTCATTCTTTGTACACTTTAACTGGATTGTTATTTACCGTCCACAATTACTTAGTGAGTGACGTCAGGAACATTTTCTATTTTATCCTTGTTAAAAAACTCCCTCATTTACTTTTTTTTTTTTCTCTCTTTTTACATGTATAATATACTTATTCACTTCTCATGTTTAAATTATTACACCATCATGCACTTCTCATTTTCATTTTATTAAACTAATTAATAATTTCATTTACTTGCATTACATTTAGTTTTAGAGCTAAAACACCTTGAGTTAATAAATAATTATATTAAATTCCATGAAATGTTGCGTCAAATCTTGTATCCTTCACCTTTGTAGTAATAGGATCCCCTCAACGACCTGCAGTTTCAAGAGCACTCCATTACATTCGTATTTTATTTCCTCAACTTGTGTGTTTGGAACCACAATTTTCTGTAGAATTCAATTCAATTCCATTCTATTTTATCAAATTTATTGTTTGGAAAAACCCTTCCGTGCAAGAATTCAATTCTTACGGGATTTAATCTCCTTCAATTGAGTGCATTTAAAATCAGACAAAAAATGGTCAGATTTGGCTATAAATGATTTGGGGCACACTCCGATTTACTAATTTTACCATATTGCCCCTATTTATTTTTCTTTCTTTCTGCTTATACGCAGAAGTGAGTTTTACCAGGACAATTTTGTAAACTTACTAAATGGACAGCAAATGAATTCTTTTATGTATCGAAGGTTTCCAAACAAAGTGAGTGATTGATAGAGAAAATGAGTTGAATTGAATTCTATTGATGAAATTCAAATGAATTCTTTTCTTTTCTCATAAAAGATTGTTTCCAAACATAGCCTTACATTGACTCTCTCATATGATTCAGCAGTAGGTTTGACGTTTAAGCCTCATTTACTTGCATTTAAAACCCTCAAGCAAATGCATATCACACTGGCCACAGATTGGGTTACAGGGTTGTGGTTATTTGTGAAGTTGTTCAAAGCTTCTCCTTCCTTAAGCATAACAAATTAAAAACTCTAAAATGTAATGGAAGTATATCAATTTATTAAATGAGGTAACAAAATGAAAAGTTAATAATGGTGTAATAATTTAAAAATGGAAAGTGAATATTATACCAATAATGAAATGAGGAGGTAAAAGAGAGGGAAGAAAAGTAAATGAGGAGGTTTTTTAAACAACGAATAAAATGTAAAGTATTGCGAGCGTCATTAAAAAATTATGGGCGGCAAATAACAATGCCCAAATCTGATTAGTTTCTCGTTGTAGAATTATATTTGTGATTTTCGATTTTATCACAGTTGTTAATATAGTCGTTTAATAACATAAATTTTGTCATCCTTTTACTACTGTTCTCAATTTCTCAGTCAATATACCAATATATAATTAATCACTCCAAGAAGACAAAGTAATTGGTAAGATATTCTTTTATAGAAATTCAATCT
>CATIWQ010757126.1:0-14840 GCA_949673415.1 Euphorbia schlechtendalii | reverse complement strand
ACTAAGGATAAAACAAGCATATACATAAAAACTAGATAAAAACCAGTCCACTACCAGATTTCAGCAAGAATTTTTAAAATACAAGTTAAACACTAAGGATAAAACAAGCATATACATAAAAACTAGTTAAATACTACATTAGACCTTAATTATAACTAAAGATAACATAAATCATGTTATAAAAAAGAAAGAAGCTAACAACAACAAAATTTGTAACAACAAGCACAAAAACCATATAAAAATAACAGATATATAACATATCTAAAGTACAAAATAAATTGAAAACACAAAAAATAGAAAACACAAGCACAAAAATAGAAAAACACAAGGAACAATTTGAAAAAATGAAAAAAGTACCTCAAGTGCAGGTGCCTCCCGCATTTCATTGGATGGTCCAGCCTTGGAAGGATTTGAAGCAGACTTCACTGATTTAGAAGCTTTCTTTGAAATAGCAGGACTTTTTAACTGGGATAAAGCTTTTTCAGGTGCCATATCTATAATCAACAAGAAGAAAACATAAATGAAAATCGATAAAACAAAGAGAAGGGGAATACGTATGTAGAGAAGAACAAAAAATAGAAGATCAACAAAAATCAAAAAATGCTTACCATCGAAAGGAGAAAATCAACAAGAAAAATACCGATATTAGGTTAAAACTTCAAATCGCATGAAAAAGCAAGTAAAATCGCAAAAGAACGATAGTGAAAGAGAAAGGAATGAAGAGGATGATAATGGAAAAGTAAGTCAGTTATGGAGAACTTGAAGAGTTTGTTTAGGAAGCACGTACAGAAGAAAGAAAGACAAACGGAATGTAAGGAAAAAAATTTTTTGATTAGTTTTGAAACAAAAAAGTAATGGGCCAAAACGTGGGCCGAAACACTATTAACAAAACAGACCAAATTTGACAATATTCCAACATTTATTACACTATCAGAAAGACTAATTTATCATTTTTACTTTATTATAAAATTCTCTTTGTTCTTAGTTATTTTGTTGACTTCATTTATAAAACATGATAATAATTCAAATTGTTAACTCACTGTTTCAAAATTCTTAGCATAGCGCCCTGGGTCGTCCAATTTTATTAATTCATACAGTATCAAAACATGGTTAGTTAATAGAGATGAAGAGAAGAAAGCAATTGTTGAACAATAGAAAAAGAGAGCAATAGGTTTTGATTTTGCCCAAAAATCTCAGAATGAGTGAAAACTTGAAGATTGCTGTGTAGAACGTAAATATGGTGATTTGAGAATGTAGAAAGTATTAAATTGATATATGAAAGTAATAAAGTGATATATGAAGAATCTGTGTTTTTGTTGTTGTATTCATTTGTTAGTTTACACTGCTTTTATGGCAGAAGATAGTACACTAGCTAGGAAAAATATCTGTACAAAAGGAAAGACATTTAATAGAAATAAATCTTGTTCCTATAACCAATTGTTGTGATTGTGGCCGTAATATTAGGAAATGATGTAATTGATACGGATCCCATAATTATGTATTTGTTCCCTTTTCTAACACTCCCCCTCAAGTTGAGTAGTGGGATCTCCAATGCATAACTTGTCTAGGACATTTCTGAAAAACTTTCCATTAATAGCTTTTGTTTAGATGTATACCAACTGGTCTTCAAATCTGATAAAGGGAATTTTAACAACTCCTGCTTCTATCTTTTCCTTTATAAAGTGTCTATTAACTTCCACATGTTTTGTTCGATCATGTTGTATTGGATTCCCGGAGATTTGAATAGCTACTTGGTTATCACACATTATTCCTCATGTGTCTAAAGGTAGAAAGCCAATTTTTGTCAATAGCTTCTGTAACCACAAAACTTCCGTCAAAGCTCTTACAATTCCTCGGAATTCTACCTCTACACTAGATAGTGCAACGACCTTTTGTTTCTTACTTCTCCATGTAACTAAATTACCTCCCACAAGAGTAAAATAGCCAGATGTTGATCTTCTATCTATCGAATTTCCTGCCTAGTCAGCATTAGTGAACTCTTTAATATTGAGATGCCCATGTGCCTTGAATAGAACACCATGTCTTGTTATACCCTTAAGATATCGTATGATCCTTTATAATGCTTCCATGTGATCCACCTAAGGTTGGAGCATAAACTAACTTACTACTCCTACAACATACGAGATATCTGGTCGAGTATGCGATCGATAAATCAGTTTCCCTACCAAATGCTACCACTTCTCTTTGTTGGTTAATTTTGCTCCTTCAACTACTCTTAGTCTGTGATTCACTATTATTGGTGTATCAACAGGTTTGTAGTCGAGCATTCCTATTTAGGTCAACAGGTCTAAGATGTACTTTTGCTGGCATATAAAAATCCCTTGATTTGACCTCAACACTTCGATTACAAGAAAGTACTTTAATCTCCCTAGATCCTTCATTTCAAATTCTATGAACAAACTTTCTTTTACCCTTCTAATTTCTTCTTCATCATTCCCTGTAATGATCATATCATCAACATAGATAATTAAGTAAGTAACAAGGTCTCCTCTTCTTTTAAGGATTAAGGTGTGATTCGAGTTGCTTTGCTTAAATCCATATCTTTTCATAGCTAGTATGAACCTCTCAAACCATGCCCTTGGAGAATGTTTTAGTCCATATAGAGATTTGTTTAGTCGACAAACCTCTCCCTCTCTAAACTCTTCTTTGAACCCTGGTGGTGCTTCCATATACACTTCTTCCTTCAAATCTCCATGCAGGAAGGCATTCTTTACATTGAATTGATGAAGGGGCCAATCTTTGTTTACAACAATTGAGAACAATACTCTGATAGTATCAACCTTTGCCACAGGTGAAATCATCTATGAATAGTCAATGCCATATGTCTGAGTGTATTCTTTAGCTACCAGTCGTGCTTTGTATCTTTCAATAGACCCATCTAGTTTATTCTTAATTGTGAAGACCTAGCGACATCCAACTGGCTTCTTTCTAACGGGCAAAACACATCTTTCTAATGTGTCATTTTTGTTGAGGGCACTCATTTCATCTTCCATAGCAATTTTCCATGTGCTAGAAGTTAATGGTTGTTCAACAGTGCTAGGAATTTCTTCTTCACACAAGGTTGTGATGAAGGCTTTAGCCTCTTTAGATAGACCCCCCTTACAATGTGTGCTATCAGGTATCTGGACCTTCGAGGAATTATTTCTGAGGTATATTTGTTGGCTGGGATACCCATGTTACTTCTAGGAGGTAATGTATATTGATCATTTTTCTCTGTCACCACAGACATTTGTTCATTGGATTCTGTCACCTGTTTTATCATAGTCTCACAAATAACATCTTTGTTAGATTGATAAATTTGCCTTACCTCAGACACCAGGTTAGGGAGATTATATTCTAGGGTACTCAAAAGAATACCAAATAATATTGTTTTCTTCTTCTTCTCCCGCACCACTTCAGGAAACCAACTTAGTATGTCTATCATTTCTTTCTCCCCCTGACCAATGAGTTGAGTATTATAGAAGTACTCAGTCTCAAGGAAATCACAGTTCATGGTGGTGAAAATGTGCATGTTTTTGGATTGTAGCACCTATAACCTTTCTAATTAATTCCATATCCGACAAAAACACATTTTTCAGCATAGTAATCAAGTTTGGTACGTTCAGTCTTTGGAATGTGAACAAAGATAAAATAACCAAGAATTTTTAGTTGAAGGGTTAAAGGTGGAGGTATTTCAGTGAATTTGGCTAAGGCAATTTGGATAGGTGTTTGAAGGTCAAGGCTTTTAGTTGGGAGTCTATTGAGTAAGTATGTGGAGGTTGCAAGAGCTTCAGGCTAGAAACTTTTTGGAACTTGAGACTCAATGATGAGTGCCCGGGTCATTTCTAAAAGGATTCTATTTTTTCTCTCAACGACACCATTTTGTTCAGGGGTATGTGGATAAGTATTTTGGTGAACAAGTCCATGTTCTTCAAACAAACGCCTCATGGGTGTATTGACAAATTCCCTCTCATTATCTGATCGAAGGATTTGGATGGTTTCTTTGAATTGGGTTTAGACCATGTTGTAGAATTAGATAAATTTTTCTACAACCTCATATTTATTTTTCAAAAAATAAATCCATGTAATACAAGTGCAATAATCCACAAATATAAGGAAATATCGAAAATTTTGACCACCAGTGACAAGTGGTGGTCCCCATACATCCAAATGAACTATGTTAAATAGAAAATTCATTTTGGTATTATTTGGTTGAAAACTTTTCCTGTGGCTTTTTGCTAAAACATAGGTCTCACAATGTAACTTATTTTGAGAATTGAAAATTTTAGGAAACAAAAGTTGCAAGTACCCAGTGGATGGATGTCCTAATCTTCAGTGCCAAAGCCATGCTTCCCTATTTTTGCTTCCATATGCAAGCATTATAGTACTATGTTGGGAAACTTCATACACATAATACAATCATTGGTGCTCAGTGCCACGTTCAATGATCTTCCCTGTCCCATATATTGTAATACACAATAAGTTGGGTTCATTAGCACAATACATTTGAGCTCCTTCGTAACATGACTAATGGACAATAATTTGTGTGATAGTGATGGAACATAAAGGCAATTAGCAAAAAACCTCAATTGATCCGGCTTGTTTTACGGGTATAATTTCTCCATTACCAACCATAACATGGGTTTTATGAGGTTTGGTTTAGACCTTGATATCACGGGAGTCAAAGGTCATAGTGTCGGTTGCACCACAATAAAAAATCCATGAAGTATTTTTTGCGCTATTACATTTTTGGGCAACATTTGTAAGGGTTTTTGGTGTTGTAGGGTCAATTTTGGAATTGCAACTTCGTTTTTTGCTAATTTCAAAATTTAGCATATTTATGGGGTCAAATTTTGCAATTTTCAAAATAGAAGGGGTTTAGGAATTTATTCCTAAACACTATACCTTTATATCCTAAATTAGGGATTTCTTCCCCATTAGCCGCCATAGCCAACCCATTGGTTTCTCCTCTGTTGGCTTCCACGCCACTACCGGTGATTTCAGAGCTGCCCACGGTGGCGGCGGCTTTTACTACGGTGGCTGAGCTCTTCCTCTTGCTCCTGTCATTCTACAATTCGAGATACCCAATAACTTCAAAGCAATCATCTCTTGTATGTCTAGTTCTGCCACAAATCGTGCATTTGAGTATGCTTTTGTCAACTCGAGTTTAGCCCCTATTGAATTTTCCGGTGACCTCTGATTTTCGCTGTCCTTGTGCCGCTATACCCACTGATTCAGTGCCTGAAAGTGTGAGTCCTCCCCCTATGCCTTGTGGTGACGATATCTTTGAGGTTAGACCCAAAATGTTAAGGCGAGTAGCCTCTTTTCGAATAGCGGCATAGGTAGATTCCGGTGAAGGTAAATGTTCTTGTCTCAATATCTCTCTCTTAATCTGATTGTATTCAGGATCAATTGAACTCAGAAACTGAAATACTTTTGTTCTTCTCGGATTCTATTATACGTTGCTATATTGGTTTCAGATATCATCATATTTGGTTCACGACGGTCTATTTCGCCCCATATTCCTTGCAAATTAATTCAAAAAGCTTCAAGAGGTATGTCATTCTGCTTCAAACGATTGACTTTTGAGTGTAAATCAAAAGTTTGTACCATGTCCTTCCCGGAACTGTAAGTAGTCACGAGAGCATTCCCCAGTGCTTTTGTTGTTGGGAATTCTATCAGGTTGCTTGCCAATTCCAGTTCAATATTTTGAATCAACCATAAAAAACGATGAGATCATTTTGTTCCCATGTTTCGTATTTTTCATCATTGAATTTTTGTGGTACTAGATTTCCTGTGAAGTTGTTTAGTAGCGATTTCGACTTTCCTCCTACCATAACTTTCATCATCCGAGCCCATAAGGCATAATTTTGGATGTTCAGCTTTATGTTGATTGACAAGATTTTCTGAGAGAGCTTGCTTTTGATCTTGCTTATTAAGACCGTTTCTAATGAGATCTGCTAACTGGTTTGTCAGGTCATTGTGGTTGGTTTCAGACATCCCCTTCACGTTGTCGTCCTTAGACTTGGTAGTTTTAGTGGGGCTGCCATCTTTGGACATGGTAGCCAAACTAGAAGATGAGGCTGGTATATGATGAGAACCTCTAAATTATGGTCTTTGGATCGAAACACTACTGCTGATACCATATAGAAAGTATTAAACTGATATATGAAAGTAATAAAGTGATACATGAAGAATCTGTGTTTTTGTTGTTGTATTCATTTGTTAGTTTACACTGCTTTTATAGCAGAAGATGAGTACACTAGCTAGGAAAAATATTTGTGCAAAAGGAAAGACATTTAATAGAAATAAATCTGTTCCTATAACCAATTGCTGTGATTGTGGCCGTAATATTGGGAAATGATGTAATTGATACTGATCCCATAATTCTGTATTGGTTCCCTTTTCTAACAAAAAACATAAAAACACACTATAGAGAATATAAGTTGACATGTGAAATTTGTAAATATGATGTCAATTTAAGCCCAATATCATTAAAACCCCTAATTTATGCTTAGGATGCCTCGGCATCACCTAAATACCTTTTTTCAACAAACTAATATAATATCTATAGTTAATTGTTTTGACAATTACAAACAGATGTAGCCTTAGACCAGTTGGATCATTTATCTAGTATGTGCTTTTAAGGCAAGTAATGCATCCTCGTCAGTCAAATACTTGCTTCTCTAATTTCTTGTAAGCATTTCAACAAACACAAAACTTTTAATATGATTAGCAACAAAGAGTTTAGTTTTCTCAATGAAAAATGTAAGTGTTTGAAACGATGATGGTGATGATGGAATGACAATGCAAACTATATTTTATATATATACATATATAGTGATTTGATGAACTGACTTGTAAATCGTACACCCAATTCTCAAAGTCATCCATTTATATGCTTGATTATTAACAACTTAAGTAATGCAATTCAAAACTGACAACTTAACTTACGTAATAGAAAAAATCAGAAAAGGATTCCCTAAATTTGAATTTTGATATATTTGTAAATTTCCGTCAGTTTGTACCATTCATGCAATTTTAATGATTGAGATTTGATTCCATTATGAATTGCACAAACAACTAAAATTTAATAACAACCATTGAAGCAGGATAAATGAATGAGATTTACTAAAATTTACAAATATTTCACTTTCCAAATTCAGATAATCCTTATCATAATGAAAATATATCATAACAGTTAAAACCAAGCAGAGAATCTAAAGCATTAAAGTATCTATTCATCAAATTTAAGTTCAATAAGGGGAATCTCTAAACTTGGGCCTCGTGGGTTACGAGGTTGACATTGAAATAAAGTACACTCAATTATTGATGTTCACAGTTGACATTCCTTGCACAATGATTCCATTGCTAGGCGGCTTTCTTTGCTGCGAGTCAAACAACTAAATACTCATGTAGTATTCCGTGTAATTAAACAATTCAAGGCCTACAAAATTAACTAATACAGCGTAAAGTTGACATTTATTTGTATACCCATTAATAAGGATCATTAAGATTTGTTAACATTACTTTATTATCTGTACATACATTTGTTTGTAATGCCACTTTAAATTGCTTACAATTGAGTTTGATTACTCAATGGATCAAGAACTTGTAAAAAGTATATGCATGCATGCCAAGTTAGATGACAGACGGACAGTTAATCAAAAGCATTTCTTTTAACGGTGCCAGATGTTAAATTTTGTTTTCATTTCCAACCGTTCTCGTAAGGTGACTATCAAAAAAGTAGTTGAATTAAAAAAAAAAAATGTTACCGTGGTCCAGCAAGTGGTACAAAAACTAATTTTACACGTTTTTCATAATTGTATTTCTTCTTAATTATTACCTCCATTTTCTATTAATTTTCTTATAGATTTCACACTTTTTAATAAAAGAATTAATAAGGGTATGCAAGTATTAATCTACTTTTAATGTTTTAATTTTCTAACTCAAAATGTGCATTTAATACCATGAAAGTAACATAAGAGTAAATAAAGGTATATATGAAAGAAAAATAGAAAAGAACATGAAAAAATGTAAAGCTTCAAAAATTTTATTCTAGTTTTAGAAAATTCATTATGATTCTACAATTCTCCGTAATTTTGAAAATCTTACATGAAAGCTACTTTATAGGATTGTTCCATTAACTTATTTTTATAGGATTTATTTTTTTTTTTTTATTTATTAAGTAATTTAAACTAACTTCTTTATGTTTATAATTGTCATACATGCATATCTTCCAGACTTTTTTACATTTTTTGATTAATTTATTTCTATAACGCAAATCGTTAATATTTTATATATACTGTTTTAGAATATTTTACTTTTTTTCTCTTTGAAACTAAAAACATATTGATATACTTTTTTTTAGTTTTTTAATTAAAATTTATCTTATTTAATTCAATTTTAAACCATCTATGAGGTAATAGAAGCTTATAAATTTATTATAGTTTTCATATGCATTTTCCTATTTACCATCTACTTTGGATGTTTCATGGATGAAGAGCGGTATAAGCCTATATAAACACCAGTGTTCTGAGATGGAAAATACAAGTAAAAACCTTGTGTTGGAAATACCCGGTCCGTCTGTGAGCAGGTCAATCGGGTCAAAGGGATCCCATCCAATTTAGTTATTTGGACTAAATTGAAAAGTTATAGAACTTTGATGAATTAATTGTAAATAAAGAACGTAAGGATTTAATTACAATAATCCAATCCATAAGGAAATCACGTGTATATACAAGGAATAGAGAATAGATTTGATGATTGATTCATTATTATTTTCCAACTATTTCCTCTCTTCCGTATTTTCGTCTCACAACGAAAATATCGTAAATCGATTGTTATCGATCTTCATCGCTGCAGAAGTTGTGGATACATATTCATGCTCCGACAAATTATTATATGGATCCGATTCAGCATTCGATGTGGTGCTATTTAATCTTAGGCATACGGAAAAGGTTAGAATCTGAATTCATTTCTATTTACATTTTCCATCAATGGTATTAGAGCAAGTTGTTTTTGCGATGATTTTATGTGTTTATCTATTTCTACACATTCTGTCATTTTTTAGAATTCGTTCTCCGGAATTCGATTTCTTATTATTCTTGAATTACGAGGAAAAAGTGTGAAAATGGAGAAAAATTCGTGTTTTTTGGAGCTTTTTAACGACATATATGTGTTTTGGGCATGATTTTCTGGAAATTTTGTTTTATAGTGTTCATATGATATTTATATTAGTGACTGTGTTCATCTTTTACCGGAAATTTCACGTTTTCTCTGGAAAAAGTTTCAATTTTCATATTGTTTTACGTAAAAGTAAAATTTCCATTCATTTTTTCGTAAAACGGACCGAGCCAAAGGACTCAGAATGTGAAAACAAATGGAACAGTCAAAGTTCGGTGTACGAAAGCCACTGGGAAGGCGACGTGTGATGTACTCTCACCGCATACCGGCGGTCAACGCCAACCACGCGCCAGCGATTGGAATGGTTACGGTGCATGGAATACATGTGCATATACTGTTCCGGCGCAATGGTTGGATACGTGGTCCAACCATGAACCGATATGTGGCTGAGGTTATGCCATGTGGCACGCCACATGGTAGACGATCAACCATGCCAGGTTGAGAGATCAATGATAGGACTGTTAGACATGATGTGTGCCCTAGAGACAATTAGGGTGATGTATCTTTATTAGTTATAATGTACAAACGGTTTCAAATTATTATTAATAATAATTAAGGCATCTTTGTTGCTTATCAGTGCTTTTAATTAATTTATGTATCTCGCTAGTATCATATATATATAGTATTAAATATGTATATGCGCATTGATGAGAGAAAGTCTGTGACTACTTCATAGTGTAAAAGTACGAGGACATAGTAGGAGCTATGTGGGGTGAGAACTGCACATACGTGTTACATGAATAGTCTAAATATCCCTGGTCATAGTGTCAATGAGACTGGACATCAATGGAACAGACAGACTAGCATGTGTAGGCTTACTCCTTGGATTAGATCCAAGCAGCCGATCTCACAAGTTGAAGGTAGTACCTTGAGTTAACACATGAATGTATTCAAGTAAAATGGAGACCGCTATAAGACAAACACTCGGAAATAACTATATCCGTGTATTGGTGTCATGCCTTATTGCAGTAGCAGTACAAGTATCCTTAGACCTGAGATACTGGTTACCTTATATAGGAGTTGCTATACTTTGGGTCATCCTTATTCATACCCTAGTGATCAGGATGACACAGGTGATTACGGGTATGGTGATGATCACATGTTGGTAAGCCGAGTAGTCAAGATGAGATCCATCGCTCCTGATATAGTGATATAATGGGAGATGTACCTTAGGGCCCCTTGCTGAAGTGACAAACTCATAAACCTCGAATTAGAGTATAAGATTGATAGAACAAGTTTCTAGTCAATCTTGATACATAATGGCTAAGTAGTGTTCTTTGTGAACAAGTCTAATTATAGGATAGCTACGGCTATTACATGAACTGACACTTAATCTGAGCTCAATAAAATGGATGGTACTTAACCTGATGGAAGGAGTGTATTGTATTAGTTACTACTGCAGAACCAGATCAAGTCATAAGCATGTGGTGTTCTAAGTATTGGGGGATCATACGCCTTTGCTAGAAAGCTCATTTGATTGTCTAGAGCAATCAGGTTCCATATTGGTCTGGACCACTGAGCTTAATGGTTCTCGGATGGGAAGCCAAGTTTAGGTTAACCTTAAGCGGCTAAATACTTTGGGATCCTATAAGGTCACACAATTTGGGTCTTTATTCGAATAAATAAAGAACCTGTAGACTGGGTCTATGCCGCGAATATCTGGTTGTCGAATTCATTAGAAGAATAATTAATTGGTTGGACCGAATTAATATTAAAGGGAATAAAGAGAAAATAGGAAAAAATTGTACATAATGTAGCAAGGGATTTTTCCCATTGCGAGTGGGCCCTAAACGAACACGGGTTGTTTAGAGTGAGGCCTAAGCTGCTTCCCCGCGAGTTGAAAAGCTCCTAGGCTATTAGTGCATGCGGTAAGCCCATGCATGCTAGCAGGCAACAAGCCCGCTAGGCTGCACGGGCAGCTCGCAAGGGCTTGCCTTGTGTTTGGACTCGCAGGCTAGCCCATGGGTCCTAGTGACCGCATGGCTAACCAGCTAAGTGGGATGGGATAATCCCATCCCACTTTGTGTTTAAGGGGGAGGCAAAAACTCCCCTTTTCCCTATATATGGGCCTCCCCTCTCTCACTATTCAATAAACACTTCAACTCAGCTTTTCTCTCTAAGTTCGACATCTCTCTCTTCGTTCATTATTCGAGATCCTTCATGAGTTTCTCCAAACAATGAAGAATTCTTTTGAAGGCTTTTTCTAAAGTGAGCCTTCTCAGTTTATTTTCTGGTTGGTCTTTGAGCAATCTAGCAAATGCTGTTTACTAACGGGTTCTTCCTCAACGAGATTTTGGTCGGTGAAGATCTGTGTGGATCAATTATAGAGGCTATCATTTTTTTGAATAAGATTAGGGATAGGAAGAAAGAAGCGAGAGTGACATAAGTCCCTCAGTGAAAGCGCCACTTACGGCCGATACCCGAAGGCAGGCCAAGGAGCTAACACCATGGGGGGACCCGCCCTTCCCCACTACTAAAAACCCCCCCTACTATCCTAGTTTGGAAGCTCGTGCTAACAAAGTTCTGTCGAATTGCTCTAAGGGAACACCTCTACCAAGGAAAGAGAAAGTACACATCAACTGGTAATGTTCTAAACTTAGATGCTAGGTTTCTTTTATAATAAGCTTTATAAACCTAAAAGCATCTATGAAACATTTTAACTTAGATTATATCAATCATGGCATGCTTAGGAGATCCTTAGGTTAATTTTAAGTTTTAAAATTCCGCCTTGCAACTTTTGCATGTTCAATTAATGTCTTGATTAACCACCAGTGGTATCAGAGTCTACCAATTATAGCGTATGGTTGATTATAATATATTAAAATGATATTTTCTATGAATTGATTAAAGTATGCTATGCATGACTTAGGTTTCAATTCTTGTTATAGAAAATGATGTGATAACTAGATTAAGGTTTTGCTAAAACTTAGTCTAGGTGATTATCATATAAATTATTAATGTTTTACCACACGTGTAAATGCTTTGATTGAGGGTTGTCCAGTACATCACTCAGTTGAAGAATGAAATCTTTAAATCATAGTTGTCCGTGGTACAACGAATCGAAGTGCCCGAGGTTATTTTGGCAAAGATTAGACCTAGCTTCTCATTTACTTAAAGGGAGGCTCTCCTACCTGGAAATCTCCATCGGTATTATTATGATAACTCAGAGAAATTAAGAGAGTTGTGAGTTGAGTATAGTGAGCAGTCTTTGAGGAAAATGGTATTGAGGGTATTACCCATTAAATATGATTACTTCAAGAAGATGCTCAAGGAGTGTTCTCCCAATTATAATTTGACCAAACATATAGACATGCTCGAGATTTATGAAATTGAGTTTAGAAATAAACTCAAAGAGCAAGAAAATGCTGAGGACTTTAAGTTGAAGAAACTAAAAGTTTTAAAAGTCAAAAGAGAGCTCATGAGGAAGTTAGAATTGAAGAGGGGAAATGTTTCTCTTAAAAGAAGTTCATTGGATTATGATAGTTGTGGCTCAAATATCTGGAGGTATGTTCATAAAAGAGAGTTTCTCTACAGTTCCCTATGATCCTACTTGGGTATTAGATACTGGTTGTGGTACTCATATCTGTACTTCTGTACAGGGATTGTGGAATAGTAGGAGGCTTGCAAAGAGGGAAATGGATCAAAGAGTCGGAAATGGAGCATAGGTTACTGCAACATTGTAGGGACATATATACTTCGTTTGCCTAATGGCCTAGTTTTAGTTTTGAATAATTGCTATTATATTTTTACAATCACTAATAATATTATTTCTATTGCACTTTTATCAACAAAGGGATTTGAAATTTTATTTTCTATTAATAAATGTCAAATTCAAAATGATAATGTTCTTTGTGCTTGTGGAATATCTATGGATGGCATTTATTTACTAGATACTAAAATTGAAATTCTAAATACTAACATTATTAAGAAATTGAGATTAGATAATGAGAAATCCTCATACTTATGGCATTGTTGTCTAAGCTGTATAAATGAGACTCTCTTAACTAAGTTACACAAATGTGGAGACTTAGGCCCAACGTAATGGGAATCCTATGGTGCGTGCGAACCTTGTTTAAAAGGGAAGACGACTAAGAAACCTTTCAAAGGAAAGGGACAGCGTGCCACTAGTACTTTGGAAATAATACATTCCTATTTATGTGGTCCAATGAGTGTTAAGACACATGAGGGTTTCATCTACTTCATAACCTTTATCGACGATTACTCGTGATATGGTTATTTGTACCTTATGAGGTATAAGTTTTAAAGTTTTGAGAAATTCAAATAGTTCAGAACCGAAGTAGGGAAATAGCTTGGGAAAAGTATCAAAACCCTTCGATTTGATTGAGGTGGTGATACTTAAGCCAAGAGTTTCAGGAATATCTAAGGGGTAATGGTATTTTATCCTAGTGGACACCTCCTTATACACCCCAACACAATGAAGTGTTAGAAAGGAGGAATCAAACCCTACTCAATATGGTTCAGTCCATGATGAGCCAAGTAAAACTCAGCAGATCCTTTTGGGGTTATGCACTTGAGATCGTAATTTATATTCTAAACATAGTGCCTTCTAAATCAGTTGATCAAACTCCATACGAATTATGGTATGGTAAGAAACCAGCTCTTTCTCACCTGAGAGTTTGGGGATGTCCTGCTTACGTAAAGAGGATGAGTTCCGATAAGCTGGGTGCTAAGTTTGATAGGTATCCATTTGTGGGTTACCCTAAGGAGACTATAGGGTATACCTTCACTAGTGTAGAAAGGCCCTATAGGGTCGCACTTTTTGGGAGGGTTCTACAAGAAACCGTTTGCATTGAGCATTAAAAACACGGAGGTGGTTATTACGGACGGATGTTACGTAACAACCTTCCGGAATACATATAAAAGTATTACGGACGGTTGTTAAAATAAACCGTCCGTAATACATTAATCTTTAGTTATCGGTATTATAGTATTGCGGACGATTATTTTGAACCAACCGTCCGCAATGAAAGAGAGGTATTACGGACGGTTATTATATAATAACCGTCCGCAATGCCTTTCCATAAAAAATATGAATAATGTATTACAGATGGTCATTATGTATGGACCGTCCGGAATACTTATTACGGAAGATCTTCTTGTAGAACCGTCCGTAATATCCTTTTATAATTCCCCAATTTCTTCGTATACATAAACCTCTACCATTCTGACTGCTATAGTCTCCGATAACTCCACCACCTCCGTCGCATCCCGTCGCTCCACTGCCTCCGTCACTTCTCCGTTCATCCACTTTCTTTCCTCTTTTTTTTTCTAGTTATGTGGCTGGTTTGTTCGAGCTTTTAACCTAATTGAAATCTTATGTTTTACTCTTAAAATAGGTCTCTACTCTCTAGCTCGATTTAGGACCAGCTTCAATTCGGTCAAGTTCCTTCTAATCTGTCAGCTACAGAAGCTCTGCCAACCAGGTAATTTTGAAGGATATGTTTTGGTTATTTATAGATGAACTTTGTGCTGTGATGTGATATCAAATGCATTTATATATTCAATTATTTTTGTTATGATGTTGTTTATGTCTTGCATAATAAAATGTATCCTGTCTTAATCTATTCTTTTACCTTTTCATAATGATTTTATGTGAACTGAGTGTGCACAAAAATGTATTAGGTGAAAAGCTC
>CATIWQ010757104.1:0-11868 GCA_949673415.1 Euphorbia schlechtendalii | reverse complement strand
TATATATATATATATATATATATATATATATATATATATATATATATATATATATATATATATATATCAAATAAATTCAATAAAAAGCATAATTTAAACTCAAAATTTTTAATATTTTTAATAAATATAAGAATATCCATTTAGAAAAAAGAGAATATCTGAAACAATGAAAAAAGAGCAATAAGTCAAATGCGTAAATTAAATTGTAAATAAAAAAAGTAGCAAACAAAAACGGAGGTCAATCGTGTCGTAGAAGTTGCTACCTAACTTACTAACAAAGCAGCCATGTACTAGTAGACATTGTACAGACGTTTAATACGATGACACCTTCTACCAGAAAAAAATACGATGACCTTGCTGTACACAATCTGCTCCCTACCTTATTCACAGTTACCATTTATATCCAAACATTTTTCTTTATTGCATTTCTACTTTCCAATCACTTCTTATTCAACTACCCCATAAATTTTCTGGTCTCATTGAATAAAATATCAAAACTTATTTGTTCCAATGAATTTTCACAAATGTAAAGTCTGGTTATTGATTTATCCATAAAAAAAACAAAGAAAATAGTAGGATTTAAAATCTTAATAATGTAACTGAATTTTGAAACTTAAAAGTGACTAACAGCAGGAAAGCATTTCAAATAATGGTTTGAGTAAATTATATAAATATGGAAATATTTTAGACTTTGGATTAGTTATTTTAAAAATATGTTAAAATAATATTAATTTATATTGTTAATGGTTCAAATTTTTTTTTTTTTATGTATTGGTATAATTTCTGTACAAAGTAATTTTTCTTTGATCTAAACTTTTTAGGCCAAAAAATTACAAAAAATAAATTTAAAGCAGATATAACTTGCTTGTCTCAGCTCAGTCAATATGACTATCTTCTCTCAAATTTTAAATTTTTTGGTTGTATGTTTAATTAAATAAATGAAATCGTCTTAAATTTCCAGTTGCCACTTATTGAAAAAAATTAAAAGAATAAACAGCTTGTGATAACTTTGGTGAAAAATATATTTCATTTTCACGTGAAAATCTATTCTACTATGGGGACCTAATTATTCTTATCTTGTTTAACAACAGCTAGGTGATTTTAATTATTTGCCTTTCATTTCCCTTTCAATTAAATATTTGGTACTGATGCCTTTAGATTCGAAAATTCTCTTTCCCAAATGAATGATGTAACTATATACTTTATTGTGATGTTGATATATTATAAGATTATGAATTTCATATAAAATGATGTGTACAACTATTTTTTCAGCAAATATATTAAAATTAAAACGAAGTCCATTCAAAATTAAATACTGTACGTGCTCAGTAAAACTACAGGTTAAACAAATACTGCAAGAGAAGTTGACATTAACTAATATATTTGAATTTTTAGCTAAAAAACAATTTTAATTATATAAGGTGACAATCTTCTTTTTCTTATTCCTTTTTCATAAGAAACTCATTTGTATTTAACTAAAATCTCTTTCAAACCACCAAACATTCTCCTGAATTTATGTGAGACTGAGTTGAACCGATTTAAAGTGCTGAATTGAATTTCTTTCAGTGTAAGTTCATAATTAAATAGAGTTAACAACGTAATTGAATTGATTATAAATTCAGAAAGAAAAAGATTTAACGAACTCAAGTTATACACAACGTGAAGCATGGGTATAGAATATTAATTTTGAAGAATAATTTTACGATAAGTGGTAAGTACCATCGTGTACCATAACTTTATTTAAAAAATTTTAAAGAACTCATTAATAAACCTTAATTATATTTAAAAAGCATTTAAATACTTATTAATTATTTTTATAGTCAATAAAAGTAAATGAAATAAATTATCTCTCTTCTTGTGTTTTCAACGGTAATTTTATCTTGGACAAAGTTATTATTACTTTTTACCGTGTAACCATTGGATGTATTTTCACATCTTTGATCTAATGGTTATAAAAGAATAATAACTTTGTTTAAAATAAAATCACTGTATTCTCTACTTTTCAAACTTTTTTTTTAATTATTTACCTTAAGTGCATTTCTTCTCAATTTGATATTTAATTATTTATTACAAAATTTACTCTACGTGCTTGATTTTTCCATTTCAAAATTTTATTATTTTATGTTTTAGAATATTTATTTTTGTTGGAAATACCCGGTCCACCCGTGAGCGAGTCAAAGGATCCTATCCAATTTAACTATTTGAACTAAATTAAAAAGTTGTAGAATTTGAAAGAATTAATTACAAATAATCAAGAATTTAAGGATTTAATTGCAATTAATTAAAATATTATTATATATATATACACGGACAATTAATCAATATATATACACACATGGACCTGTATATTGGCAGAATAGAAAAAGTTGATGAATTCATTATATGAAGTTCATTATTCATCATCATTTTTCTTTTCTAACCAATTCTCTTTCCCGGGTTTTCATCTCGCAACGAAATATCGCAAATCGATAATTATTGATCTTAGTCGTTGCAGAAGTTGTGGATACATATCCATACTCTGACAAATCGTGTGATGGATCTGATTTGACATTCGATGCGGCGTTCTTCGATCTTGGGCATACGGAAATGGTAAGTACCGAATTCGTTTCCTATTTACGTTTTCCATCAATTTTAATTTGAAACATAAAACCTAGAAAACTTTATGCAATTAAATATTTTTGAACTCAAATCTTGAATCTATAACAATGTAATATATGTTTCTTTTTAAGTAAATTTATTATTTATGAAACTTTTTTACAAAAATTCACGACTACATGAAAAACAATTTTCAAAAGTTTAACCCTATATAATAATACATGACACATATTTTTACTTTATTAGTTTATTGTTATGATTGTAATTACCAATATTTAAATATTCTAACATAGTTTGATATAAATATCGTTATTAATCTATTTTGAATCTTTGATTATTTATGTCTTATAAAATTCTCATTTTATATTAAATAATAACTTTCAAAAATAAAGAACTTTTTTATTCTATAATTTTTTACACACTGATGCGTTCGAGTCATGCCTGTCCAAGATGGAAATGTGATTTGGACTCGTCCCTTCCATAGTTCCATGTTGGGAGATCAAAATATGAAAAATAAAAATTTTAATCAGTATTGCTAGAATTTTTAGTTTCAAAATAGAGTAATAATAAAAATTATATCAAACTACGCTATAATGCCTAAATATTGGTATTTGAAGTTTGGGTTGATTATTAAAATAAATTTTGTAAAAAAAACTCACAAAACTAAAAGAAATTATGAAAAGAAAAAGAAATATGTATTACACCGCTTAAGATTTAGGATTCAAGTTTAAAAATAATTAATTGTAGAAAGGTTTAGGGTTTGTGTTTCAAATTAAAATAAATATTTTAAGTATAAAATATTAAAATTTTGAAAAGAAAAATTTAAGCATGTAGTCATGTTAGGCAAAACTATTGTTATTTGTTGTTTGTTGTTGTTGCGTTTAACTTTTTGTTGTGGTTGTTTTATTATAAGCTTATTTTGTACTTAGTGTTTGGTTACGGTTGGTGTTAAACATGTAAAATGATTAAAATGAACATATTTAAAAGTTAGTTTGTAAATTATACATGTGCAGTATAAAAATGCAAATTAGTATTTAATAATCCAAACCTCAAAAGAATATTAAAAGATTACATTTATTTGAGGTTTCAAAAAACACCTATAGTGAAAAAGCAACATCAATGATAAATAAGCATTTAAATGATTTTTAGATATAATTAGGGTTAATTAGTGAGTTTTTTAAATGTTTTAGATAAAATTACGGTACATGACGGTACTTGTAGACAAGTAAAAATTGATAATTCACATCTAAATTTCGACTTTTGAATGTCATATACTCCATATCATTCCAAATGACTCATAAAATTAGTTTTCAGATGGAAATATCATAATCATAGCTACATTCGCACTTAACTTTTGTTGATTCTATTTGTCTCAAACCAAGCACGTCATAACATTGCGAAATTGAAAGGGAAATGCTGTTTTAGTAGTGGCAATGCTAGAAATTTTCACAACACAAGCAAAAGAAAAATATTTTGTTACCTACATTACTCGGTGGTTTGGGGGATCATATCCTAACATTGCAAGAAATTTACAGACGAGACGAACACCCATGAGTCCCTATCTGGAGAGCCAAAGGTGGTAGCAAGCTAATTTGTGTCGGTCTTTCTAAGGTCACGTCCTCGAATTGTTGTTTGAGCAATGGCCACAACTTTACTTTCTATAATGCATAATGTGGTCCTTCCTATTTCCGTTCCATCTTATTATTCTACATTTTTCATCTAATTATCATCATTCTTAATTCTTCCTGTTTTTTAGTTTAACCAGATTCACCACAATAGCTTGATTTTTTTTGTATATACATGGCATGTGTCTCCTTTATGGCTTCACTATCTGTTTCTTTTATCAATAGATTTGAATATAATCATTTTCTACTTTTATTTTTTTACGCGTGAATATAATTTGTTCGTACGTTTTGTACTGACACTATCATATGCATTGGTCACATAATTATCATTGCACCAATATTCCATTCAATACCAAATTGTGCTAGAGAAATTCTAGCTGGTTTTTTTTTACGAAGTGGTGACCAGAAAATATAATGCTAAAATTTAAGCTAGTTATATATTCTTAATGTATTATGCATGAAATGCATTTCAGTAACATATCATAAACGAAAGTTTTAAGACTCTTTTTGCAAACTAAGTAAATGTATGTCGGTGAATTCGTTTTTTATATAAATTATTTGTTCTATAATTACATGGTTCCTTATATAAAAAAATATACAAGGCGATTCCTATTTTTAAGGATAGGACCCTTAAGCAAGGATGATAGTAAAATAAATTTTATTAGTTCTAAAGCGTGTTTGAGTTGTTTTCTATAATTTTAAAAACATTTTCTATATGTTATTTTATTACATAAAAAAAGAAAACTGAGAAAGAGATGGTCAAATAAATTTAGAAGGTCAATGCAAACTCCTTTAGAGGCCTTACTCTTTCTTCCACTTATCTCCTTTTCAGAATCTTCTTTACCCCACTTCTCCCCTATTTCCTCATTCTTTTTACTTTTTAATTTATCATCAGTTATCAATTTCATCCCTTACAAAATTTAAGATTTCAAATTCCATTTTCATAAATTTTTTACTAGTCATTCCTTATTATTTGATGTGAACATAAGTACAGGTGAAATTTATTATCATCATTTTTATCTTGAATAATGAACATCAAAGTAATTATTGTAGCCATGCTTTTTGTCTGCTTTGGCGGGGGTTTTATATGTAATTACCATCATCGTGTCATATACCATTCTACCCAAAAACTATTTTGACTCATGGTATGGTGTGACGCTGTTCTTTTTAAATTAATCTGTAAATTTATGTCTGTCAATTAAATAATTCATTGTAGGCCTCCATCCAGTAAACTTCACAACAGTATTAGTTTTGGATAAAAAGAAACTTGGCCCATTATTCAATATTAGTATAATTTATATAATAAATAAATACACTCTCATAAAAAAAGAAATAAAAAATACACATACATGATGACATGATGATGGAAACTTGCATTAGTAGTAATATTAATACTATTAAAAGAGAAGCAGCCGTTACAAATTACAATATTTAACAAACAAGCTATGAGTTACAATCTGTGGCAAAGTTGAGTCAACTCCTTAAAATTCAAACCTAAATTTTACATTTGACCAAAAAAACTAAAATGATAAAATAATGATGATATAGATTACAGAACAGGGGTGCAGTGTTTTTCAAAAAGGCCAAGCCTGTAATCGGCAAGCCTAGATTTGTAAGCAGATTTCTTGTATTCAAACCAAGTGAAATGTTCATATAAGCTTTCTTCACCGTCTTCTAAAAGAGAGGGTAGAGGTTCAATTTTTTGGTTCAAAGGTGGTCCACCAAAGTATATCATTGATATTCTTGATTTTCTTGTGTCTGCAATCACTCTATGCTTTACACTCCTAAACCTTCCATTAGTCATCACCTGCATAATCCCATTTTTCAAATTTGTTTACAAATATCAAATCAAAACAGATGGAATTGAAAAATTTTACTTATGAAAAGTGCGTATTTGTACTTTTCAACCCATCATTGAAAACTATGAGACTTTTGCTTAGTACTTCAACCAATCATTTTGGGATCTCTCTTTCTATCTCATTTTCCAAGATTAGGATAAAGTAGTATCACTTTTTTTTTATCTACCCATGAGCAAGAAATCGAACTAGGTAGAGGTAATTCATAAATCTTTTTAATGAAAAAGAAAATGCGCAGTTGAATGATTACGGTGTCATGCTACAAAACTGGTATTATAAAAAGGATGTAGACATATTCACAAGCTAGTAATTATTGGTTTGGCAAAAATTTGCAGAGAAAAATATATTTATGGTATTGTGGTAAAGTATACCCCTTTACGAGGCTAAATTCGTCAACAGAGAGAAATGAGAAAAGAAAAAAACCTGCAAAGCATCACCAATGTTGATGAAGAAAGAGGTGTGATCAGGCGGGACAGAAACCCAACTCCTATCTTTCAGACATATTTGAAGTCCTGTTGTGTTGTTGGATCTTAGCACGGATATTATCTGCGGGTCCGTATGTTCCCCAAACCCAATCAATTTCTTACCCGCCTCCGGGCACGGCGGGTAGTAATTCAGCCTGAAACACGAATCGCTTTTCTCATCTTTCACCAGTTTACTCAGCGCATTCCTCGGCTCTATCCCCAACCCATCCGCCATCAGTTCCAGCACTTCATACGCCATTCTCTTCACTTCCTTCACATAATCCTCCACAGCACAACTGCAAATTACAAAAGCAAGAGTAAATTATTGAGGCCGGTTTCTTCAATTTCTAAAACCAAAAAACAGAGCCTCATTGATGTTACCGGAAAATTTGGGGGTTTTCTTGGAAAATTGAGAGGGTTTTGTGAGAAGTGATCTCTGAATTGGTATTGAGGAGGAGATACTCAATCCACCCGATATCGCCATTAGGCCCGATTCTTTTATTGCCATAGCCGAAAGGGTCGGGTGGGCCGGCTTTGTCTTTCTCGGATTGAGGGAGGTTGAAGAAATGGGTGGCTAGGGATTCTAATTTGGACATGAACTCCAATGGGACCCCATGGTTAACCAGTTGAAAGAAGCCTAATCCAGAACAGGCGTCGACTATGAGAGATTTGGCTTGCGGGTCGGACAGGTCGATCACTGGAATCTCTGTGAAAAGGGGTGTTGGTTTGCAGGATTTGATTTGAGAATAGTGGTTTAAGGCTTTCTGAGAGAGAACCACCATTGTTGATTGAGTTGAGGTGAAGAAGAAGAAATGGGGGGAATTGGGGATGAAAGGTGGTGAAGAAGAAAGGGTATTTATAGGGAAAATGGGGGAGGGGACAGAGGCGTTACGAACTATATCAAGACGCCATCTGGCTGGCTACCTTTGCATTTCTGCTTTCGATATTTAGAAATTTCTTTCTACTTTCCTTTTTCTTTTTTCTTTTTTCTTTTTACCTTGTATCTATGGAATATCTGTATCTAATTTATAACCATTCTTTGGAATGTCGGCAAATCAAAATTTTGTATGTTAATGTTATGGCTTATGAGCCTGCTGTGTTCGGATTGGTTTAATATTGCACTGTAGAAACTTTTTTATGGTTATTTTACTATTTAACTTAGTGAATTTTTTTTTTATTAATTTAGTGATTTTTATTTCCATTATTAGATGAGCGGTATGAAATTTGATTCAATGATATAAATAAATAATTTAAAATGTATCAAAATCTTTATTGACCTTGTTACCTTGAATTTTTAACCTGTCACAATTAGCCTATTGAATTTAAAAAAAATGTATCAATTTTTTTCCTTAACATAACATGTTAACTTTTATTTAAAAAGTGAAAAATCAGAATATTCATTTTTAAAAAGTCAAAAATTTGATATGTAACGTTGAGATGATAACCTGATATTATTTTTATGAAATTTAAGGGGTTAAATCAAACTATTGAAAGTTTATTATTTGTGAAGTTTCAAATCCTGATATGTTTAATCTAAAGAGTTTTTTTATATAAATACCCCATATGAAATATCAGTTTCATATTTGCACCCATGCATTTAATAAAATATCCCAATTGGATAAACTAATTAACAAAATACCCCTTTTTCAAATTTATATATCATCCTCTAATTAATAACCGTATCTCCACTAATTAATTAACTCATGATTAGCAGCACATTCCATGTAGAACGCAACGAGCTGCAAAATAGGAACAATTCTAAACGTTTCCAACCTTCTTCAACCCTCGTTTCTCCATCATCATCTACCTAAGAACAAGGAATCTTGAACTCGATTCCACTGATCTGCAACAAGAAATTTGCAAACGACAGACAAGCTACAAAATAGGTAAACTTGTAATTGGTTCCATCCTTCTTGAACTCGATTCTCCATCAAAATCATCACCCTAACTCCAAAATCGGGAAAAAGGAACTGCAGCAACAATATAAAAGACGGCGGGAGATTAAAAACATATCGGAGATTTCTTCTATAAAGTAATTACATGTTGTACCATATCTAGCTTGTAATTACATGTTGATTCTCGTTTGTATGGTAATAAAATTGGTACTATTCCAATAACTTGAGGATACGAAAATTTGCTATATGAATTATTTATCTACTTTAGTTAGACCTGTGAAAAAATTTATTCACGCAGTTAGTTTCAAACAAAAGTATGAGAAGATATGCAAAAAAACAGGGAATGTTACTGATATCCATTTCTTAGAGGAATTTAATATTTAATTCACTAAAAAAGAATGCATCATCTTTTTATATTTTATATTATTTTGACTAAAAAATGCGCGAGACTTTTGATTAAGTAGAAAAATAATAATACACCAGAAGTCATATGGGAACAAAGTCAACCTCCGGATAACAAGTTAAGATATTGGCGGAAAGAAATCCTCAAATGATGTTTTCATGCTTGTTTTTCATTTAAAAAATATCACGTGTCAACTTTTATTATATTTTAATAATTATCAATTTCTCTTTCCTATTTTTTTAATTAAAATATAATAAAAGTTGACACGTGTCATTTTTTAATTGGGGAGACAGACATGGGACACCAACGAGAAATCCAGGATTTCTTTCCAACAATGTCCAACCCCATTTTTTATATTTTCCGTTTACAATCTACTTTTACAGTTTTAACTTTATTTATACAGTTATTACAGGTTACAGTAATTTCATTCCAAAGCATTACTCTATTTTTCTACTTCTAATAAAGTTATCCTTCATTAAACAATATTTTATTGTTATAACAATATATTTTTATTGTTATTATAATAAAATATTCAAATTTATTATATTTTCATAAATATGAATTCAAAATAATATAATATAATATAATATATTTAATATATAATATATAATTAAGAATGCATATTCATATAAATTTAGTTTATATAGCCGTAATTGTGTACTTCAACAAAAAAATTATTATTGTAAAAGATAAATAAAAAATGGTATTAATAATTATAAGATAAGTTATAATTATTAATTATAAGACAAATTATTAATAAAATTATATCTTTATGAAAGAATTAAATTATTAATTAATTTAAAATAATATTAAAATATTTAATTTCAAACATGAGAGTAGCTCATTCTCTTTGACTAATCTAGAAATTTTTTATTAGGGTGTCCACATATATCATAAAATGTAAAAAAAATATGGGGTATTGAGGTGTCAATGTTAATTTTTCATGAGATCCAAATATTATTGACTTACTAGTAAATTTACATTAATTTTGAAAAATAAGTGGAATCCAAGTACCCACAACCTAGCATGTGGCTTCGCCAATGCATATACCTTACTTCGTATTTGGAATAGGGTTAGACATCAATTCTACTTCAAAAATAAAAAAACCTTTACTTATAAAGTTACACTGTAGTTGCCCTAGGAGTAGACCACAAACCAGTATATGTACTATGTTAACAGTTTAATTATGGACAATAATTATTGAAGTTTAGTCAATTAATTACATATTTCAGATTATTAGGGATTATTATTTTCATACATACGTAGATATTAGAAATTAATAAAAATTATATTATTGTTGACTTTTGATACAAACCTCTCACTCAATAAATATAATATATGATATAGAATATTAATAGTTCTTGAGCATAGGTAATCATAAATTGGATAAAATAACAATACATATTAATTTTTATTTCATCTTTTAGAACATGCTCATTTTATATATTTTAATATATTATTCCAAGTTCGTGAAATCATTTACATATAAATTTTATGTTAAATTCAATATGGAATTGATTATAGTTTTAGTATTGTAATTATTATCTATTAACAAGTGAAACATAAATTCCTTTTCTTTGGTTCAGTTTGAGTTGGTCACAGTTTTGATTTTGCTAATCCCTGAAAGAGAAAAGATGCAATTTACAAAATTGAAAATAACATATTTTTGGATTTAAATTTTTTAACAACACTAAGCAAGAAAAGTTTAAAACGTTTAAAATTGGAAAATTATAACAATGGGTAGTAGTGTAATCTTGTTTTGGTAAAAATGGGCAGTAGTAGGTGTGTAATACCACAACACATAAAAATCAAAATTTTCAACCGCCTTAAAATGAAAAATTTCAACGGTTTGATGTTTTGTCAACTGAATCAGAATGTTCACCCTGGAACCGCATTGATTATAGCTAGTCAAACATGGAATGTAAAAGGTTAACTTACGAGGGAGATGTCACAAATTATCACAAAAAAAATCGTTATCTCCGTGAATTTTTAAAGTGCTTTTTAGTAATCTAAAATTTTAAAAAGCAGATTATTTTGCTTTTTGATACATCACGTGTTAACTACTTATTGGTTTGACATTTCAATAATATCTTTTTTTCTCTCCAATCAGAATCTGACACGTGGTATTTAAAAAGTAAAGTGGTGTACTTATTGAATTTTTTTAGGACAACTTGAGGCACCTCCCAATTTATTAAGCCAATCTATAAAAGCAATTTGACCATTATAAGTTTATAACACATAAACTTAGAGCATATTTAGTAAAATATGAGTTCTAAGATTACGTGGCATATAGAATAGAAATTCACATTGATGAAGTGCTAAAATAGACAAAACATTTTAAAAAGTAACCACAATTTATTATCATTTGATCTATGGTATTGTTTTCAAAATGAAACAAAGAAATTAAATCATTTACTAAAATAGTTTCTTTCATTAATAAAACAAAATTAAATTAATCATTCAAACTTATATTTAATTACCTATATATAGAAGATTAAATAAACATTGTGTAATATTTATTGTGTCATGCCAATATTGGAGAAAGAGAAAATAAAAGATGTAACAATAAATCATTTTCTACTTGATTATCCATTCTTGGTTATATGTGAAGGCAAATTGATAGAATGGACCATCTCCTAAAAATACTCTTACATCATTAAATATATGTATGTGATAAACTAGTCAACGAAATATAATTAATGTAAATGACAAAACAGTAATGTATATATTATACCGTAATTGATAACTTTATACTTGTTCATGAATCAGGTTACCTGTTCAGTCCGACCTGACAGTTAAAACCCGATATTTTATGGATCGAGCTTGATTTATATATAAATTCTCAAACCTGATAATATATATATATATATATATAATGTTCAGCAATTACTTTGAATTTTCATATTTTTAATTAATTTTTTTAAGTTAATACTAAAAAAAATTGAATAATTTAATACATATTTATACGTAGTTATATAGATTATATATATATATATATATATATATATATATATATATATATATATATAT
>CATIWQ010756978.1:0-10860 GCA_949673415.1 Euphorbia schlechtendalii | reverse complement strand
AGGTTTACTCCATTTTCATGACATTTCAAGTCAAAATTGCTTAACGCCTGAAGATATAAAATTCAACCACAAATCAGCAGTAAACCATTCCAAAATACAGAAAAATGGACACTAAAACATGTTGGAATTGCAAGTCATCAGTAATTCATATTTAAATTTATCTAATTGTTGTGTTTGATAATCTAGTTTGAATTTATGTTCTATAATATTCTGGTTTTAGTTTATGATCTGGTTTTATTGAATTTTGCCTGGTTGATGGAAGTTGCTGTTGTTTGTTCATATTATTGAATTGCAAGTTGCAACTTATGTTTATCGAAAAAGTTTCATATTACTTTTCATTCTTTCTGTTTAATGTAATTTTTATTTGCTGCTTGGAAATTAATCAGTTTAATGTGTTGCCTTTTTTAATTATTTCGGGAATCTGTTCCCTTGAACAAAACGAATTGCATAACTTTATACTGTAAAATACATATATTGGGCAATATAAAGCTATTCCTTTCCTTTCTCTTTGATTCCCTTTCTTTATTCCTTTCCGTTACCCTTCAACGAACAAAACGCCCCTTATTAGACAAACAATTGATTCACAAAAATTTTAAACCAAATATATTTAGTTATTTACTAGTTTAGGTAATTGACCAGGAGAGCTTTCTGGGTTTATTATGCTGTTCCTTTAGTTCTTAATTTCAAAATGGTAGTCAGATTGTCTGTCATGATTGAGACTAGATTAGATTAAAAATTAAATAAGAGAGATAAAAAGAGGAATAGATCAGATCAGATTAGGAATGCAAGAAGATTAGAAAAAGAAAAGGATCAAGTGAAGATTGAAATAATTCTTTGTTTTCATTAACTAATTGCTGAAGATACTACATCTGCTGAATATATAGAACTGAATGATTAATGACAGCTTTCCACTAAATGCCGAAATACGATAACGACCTATTACATAATGATTACTCTGCCTTAGGGAATGAAAGGAATAATTCACCCCATGGTTGTCAAATTGGGATTCGAATCGAGAATCGAAATCCAAATTTAAGAATCATGAATCGCGAATCGAATCGTAAGATTCGGTTTAATGTTCATAGTACTATAAAAAATAAAATAGTTAACATATTCAATTCATATATTATTAATTTTAACATGTAAAATTAAAATAAATGTTATAAAATTGAAATTTAATAATCCAAAACTCAATTAAATATATTATACCGATTTTGTTAAATATTTACTAATAATCTATAACATGAAACTCTAAATAATTCCCTAATTTTAATTTAGCCCAAATAAAGTGACTTATAAAATCAGCCCATTAAGAATGGCCCAATTGTACAACCCTAGTCCAACAAAACAAAACTCAATTCTTCTACTCCAGATACCGCCGCTCTCTGCAACTTACTAGTCACGACATCTTTCTTTTCTCTGCAACAAATTCTCATTCTTGTTTTCATCTTCAACTCGGTGGCGCAATCCGCCGTAAATAATTCAAAAGTGTAAGCTGTATCTCCAAACTCAATCATTTTCTCTTTCTTTTCTTCTCGTGTTAAGGAATCGTTAGAATCGGTGGAATCGGCCGATTCGACCGATTCTTAGTAGGTTTCGATTCACCCCATAGATTCGAACCAATATAAGGGTGAATCGAATCGTACGATTCGAATCAAGAATCGTACGATTCGAATCGAGAATCGTTCGAATTCGATAACTATGATTCACCCTAATAGGACTACTTCTAGAATATTACAAATAAAATAAGATAACTAGCATACAGAAACTAACAGCATAATATGATTAATCATGTTTAACTAACTTAGCTCTCATTCTTGCTGCATACTTCAGTATGAATTGGAAATAATTGAAGTTTAATCATGTCAGATGTTATAAAATAGTCTTGGTTGATCTTGAATCATGAATATATCATTCATGTAGATAAATGGTGTGAATCTGTTGTAGATAGTGTAGCTAAACAAAATTGTATGTTGTCATTACAGTTAAGGAATAGCAAATGGCAAGACAAGCTAACAATACCCTATTCCTTGAAGAATGGCTAAGGAACTGTAGTGGAATAAATAGTACAAGTAGTTCCAACAGCACTTCAAGTACATCTTCCTCATCATCTGCCCGGGCTATCATTCAGGCTTGGGCTGAACTTAGAGACTGCCGCCAACATCAATCATTTCAACCCAATCATGTTCAGGCTTTAAAAATCCTTCTTCACTCACAAACTTCCCTTCATGTTGCCGAACCCCAGGCAAAGCTTGTCATATCCATTTTATCATCTCAAAGTCATTCTCTTCCTTTTGAGTCGTATCCTTTGTTCTTTCGGCTGCTTTATATATGGGTTAGGAAGTCCTTCAAGCCTTCTTTGGGACTTGTTGATTCAGCTTTGGAGGTACTGTCTAAAATTCTAGATAATAATAATAATGTTAAAAGCAGCCCAGAACTATTTGCTGGAGGTGTCCTCCTTCTAGGTGCTTTTGCTTTTGTGCCATCTGTGTCAGAAACTTCTAAGACAGTTTGTTTGGAGCTGCTCTGTAAGCTGTTGGATGAACAATACAGATTGGTTGGCTGTGCTCAAGTACTAGTTCCAGATATTCTTGCTGGAATTGGATATGCTCTATGTTCTGTGAATGCTTATTATGTTAGATTAATGAATATTCTGTTTGGAATTTGGGGGAAGGAGGATGGACCACAAGGCAATATTTTGCACGGGCTTATGCTTATGCATTTGATTGAATGGGTTATGTTTGGATTCATCAACTCACATTCTCATCAAAAATTGCAAAAGTTTGCTGAAGAGATTTTAGAGACTAAAAAGCAAAACTATGCTCCTTTCTCTCTTATCATGGCTGCAGCTGGTGCTCTAAGAGCTTTGAACAGGTCAACACCTGGATGCCAGGGCTTGGAGATTGTTTCAAGTTTAAGGATTTCTGCAGAAATTCGGATAGCATCACTGGCCCAACATGTGATTGTTCCTGGCATAGAAAATGATTGTAAAACTAGTCTTCTTCTGCAATGCATTTCAGTAGCTTTAGCTCGATGTGGACCAGTTTCACCCCGAGTCCCTCTGCTTGTATCCCTTATTTCAGCATTACTAGTAGAAATATTTCCCTTGCGACATCTACATGCTAGGATTCTTAGTAATGGTAAATTGGGGGATGAGGTAAAAGAGCACTTGAATAATGTTCCTTTTAAGGAAGCTGGGGCCATAACTAGTGTATTATGTAATCAATATGCTGCTGCAGATGAAGAGAGCAAGGTGGTGGTAGAAAGTCTGGTATGGCGTTTCTGTCAAGAGCTCTACATGGGGCATCATCAGGTGGCCTTAATTCTTAAAGGGAAAGAAGATGAGTTGCTTAGAGATATTGAGGAAATTGCTGAGTCTGCCTTCCTAATGGTGGCAGTTTTTTCGATGGCAGTTACCAAGCAGAGGCTGAATTCAGAATTGTTGTCTGAAGCTCAGATGGAGACATGTGTTTCAATAATGGTTTCGTTTTCTTGTCTTGAATACTTTCGAAGGATGCGGCTGCCAGAATACATAGATACTATTCGACGTGTTGTTGTGAGCGTACAGGAGAGTGAGGCTGCTTGTATATTGTTCATTGAATCTATGCCCTCTTATGCTGGCTTAACAAATCCCCAAGGTATCTATGGTTTGTTTTTCATTCATACAAGTATTGTGTTAGGCTGTGAATTCAGGTTGACTCTTTTGTTCTTGGTTCCATTCATTGCATACTGTTAAATTTTACTTGTTTGTTAACTTTTGTCTTGTAGATTTCCCAAAGAAAATGGAATATAGATGGTTCAGTGATGAAGTACAAACTGCTCGTATTTTATTTTACTTGCGGGTTATCCCAACATGTATTGAGCGCTTGCCTGGTTCTGTATTTAGCAGAGTGGTAGTTCCAACAATGTTCTTGTATCCTTATTTAAAATGATTATATTCCTGATTTCTTACGCCACATGATTTTTGGTTCCTTAACCCCATTGAAATTAGATATCTAGGACATCCAAATGGAAAAGTTGGTAGAGCTTCACATTCCATGTTTGTGGCTTTCGTATCTTCAGGGAAGGATTCTAATGATAATGAAAGAACTTTATTGAAGGAGCAACTTGCTTTCTTTTACCTGCAGAGATCGTTAGAGGTACATAAGTAGCTAAATGCAATACTAATCTGATTTATTTAATGGCTAAATGCATCAAGACCCCCCTGAACTTGGCAACTTTAGCCTCATGCCACCCTGAACTTTCAAAACTTCCAATTAGCTTCCTGAACTTGGCAAAAGTGCGCCAGTTTGCCCCCTCAATGCCACGTGTTAGATTATGGTTGGTTTGACTTTTCAAAGATGACATTTTTCTAAATTTTCTCTCTCCAACAAGAAGTTGACACGTGGCGTTGAGGGTGAACTTTTGCCAAGTTCGGGGGGCTAAGTGGACCTTTGAAAGTTCAAGGTGGCAAGGGGCTAAAGTTGCCAAGTTTAGGGCTTTGCTGATGCATTTGGCCTTGTTTAATCATATAAGTTGGGATGATGATTTGTTCTTGCCCTTGTGTTCAGGGATATCCTGGTTTTACTCCTTTCGAGGGAATGGCATCTGGAGTTGTATCCCTGGTTAGGAATCTTCCTGCAGGGAGTCCAGCGACATTCTATTGTATCCACACTCTTGTTGAAAAAGCAAATGTACTCTGTAATGACGTTTATTCTCAGGAGGCTGATTTATGGAAAAACTGGCAGGCAGAGTCAGAGCCGTGTAAAAAGATCATGGAGTTGCTTTTGCGACTCCTTTATCTAGTTGATATACAAGTACTCACGTGGTTATTGTAGTTTGTGTTCTATTTTCTCCTCTATATAGAGTTGCTTTTGCCAGATATATTTGTTCAAAAGATGGACAATTGGAAGATAAAAACAAGGCCAAATACCAGCCCCCTAAACTTGGCAAAATTGCACTCGCCAGCAGCCTGTGCCACATGTCACCTTGTGATTGGTTTGACTTTTCAAACATGTAAAATTTTATATTTTTCTTTCTCCAATCAAAATGTGACATGAAAATGTGACATGTGGCATTGGGGGGGGGGGGGGGGGGGGGCACTTTTGCCAAGTTTAGGGGTTGGTATGAACTTTTTAAAGTTAAGGGTGGCAATGGCATCTAGTAAAAATTGTCAAGTTTAGGGGGCTAATTATGCATCAAGACTAAAAACAATCATTTTAATTCACTATCATATTCACCATTTTGCTTAGTTCACCACAAGTTTACCCAGTTCCTTACTACATTTTATTCTGTTTTGGATATTAACTACAAATGTATCTTTGTTTTGTAGGTGCTTCCAGATTTAATGAAGCTGTTAGCACAACTGATCATCCAGTTACCAAAGGATGGCCAGAATGTCGTTCTCAATGACTTGTATAATCAGGTTGCTGAGTCTGATGATGTGACACGTAAGCCAACTCTAGTTTCTTGGCTGCAGTCTGTTTCTTATCTATGTTCTCAGGCAATAAGTAGCACTCTCTCTAATAGAAACGAGAGACAAAGAAATTCTACTCCATCAGGCTTGGATGGCATAAATGCACGGCTATAAGTTGAGGTGTGCATCAGTCTTGTGAATTTTTAATTTAAAACTAGAGCATTTGCTTGCAGTTAGCCACTCACTAGAACATTCTCTAATTAAGATAAATTTTCAACTAATGAGTAAGAAAGAGTGATCACTATGACAAAAAATAAAACTAAATGATGTGTATAATTGTTCTATGCATATTTGATGAGTCCTACTACTATCTGTTGCTGGCTTGTTATTGGTTAGTACTACATGATATGGCTATCTAACTTTGTGATCTGAATAAATATGCCACATGTATTGCGTGCTTACCTGAAATAGTTTCTTTCTGAATTCTAGAATTGACCAATTTTAAAGTATTCCAATGGTGGTTTACAGTTTGTTATACTGCTCATAGTAGTCGAGAGCGTAAAGCGCACTCAAAGCGCTAGGGTCTCGCTTCTCGCTTTTACACAAAGCGCAAAAAAAGCGATTGCTTAGGAATGAAAAAGTACACTATTATAAATTCATCCAAAATATTATAGGTTTTGAAAATTTATGAATATGGGCATATAGCCATTTAGAACTAATAATTATTAAAAATATTACATGTCATAATAGTCCACAACAAAAAAAAGTCATCAACTTCCAAAAATCATTAAAATCTAACCCTGTGCATTTCACTTTTAAAGCATGCGCTTTTTGCAATTTTTTGTGAGCTTTTTGCACCCCTGCGCTTTGTGCTCATCCGAAGCGCAGAGGGTGCTTTGCTTCGCTTTTGACTACTATGATACTGCTTGGATGTTACTTAGGTTTTTATCTCGACTCCTTGGTTGGCTACGGTCATGCGTGTTTCTAAAAAAAATATAATTGTATGACTTAAAAAATGTCGTAAGAAAACGAAGCTCAAACTCCAACTAGCACTGGTCTGATTTGCAAATGGGAGGCCATCAATGACAGAACTGTGGCGTCTTGGTAATCCATCAAAGACTGAATGAAGTCCATCTTCAACTTTCAATTGGGTAAAAAGGATCAATAGCATGGGCTTAGTGAACAAGGTCACTGTGATTGGAATATGCCTTACATTAAACTGAAATTGCATTGTCATTTACATAAGTTTGTGCATTAAAGTCATTGGTATTCTTAAGCAAGTCTGATATCTTATGTTATACAGGTTTTCCAATATTGTAGAGATCGATATTTAAAATTTACAATAATTTATGGGAAAAAAATTTCTATTTCTCCCAATTTCTGTTTCTTTTATGAATTCTGATTACATACTTGACATTGGTAACAAAGCTTGAATCAAAAAATTTTCCATTGCAATGAAATTTGATTGTTCGATGGTTATTAAACTCTGTAGGTCTCCTATCATTCTTGTGTTTTTGTAGTTGTATCTTGACTTATGCTTGGGCTAGAATGCTTTTTGAGAAGAAGCCTTCTTGATAGTTGAGGTTACCAAAGTGAATATACATCACAACACTTGGATATTCGACTTTTGCTTTTCCAATTTTTTCGAGAATGACAACTGTTAAAAGCATTTTGATTAGAAAATGCACTAGTATAATTCAGTATGTCGACCTCATATCACTGTTGGCATTATTAGAGTATTAACACACAAAACAAGCATTCATTTTAATTCTTCGATCACCTTGTTTGAGACTTTAAAGTATGGAAAATGAAATTTCATGCTTAATTATAGTTTGGGTATGTTTACCATGCTCAGTTTATGTTATGAGATAAATACTTAGTTTAAGCTGAGTTAGTATTGCAGAGTACACTGCGTTTTATGAGTTAGAAATAGATGACTAGAATATTTGTAAAAGTAAAAAAATAGATTGCATGTTTGATATTTCAAATATTTCAGAAAAAAAAATCCCTTTCGTTTTTTTGTTGTCCTCTCCTTTAATGAAATCTCTCCCTCGTCTCTCTCAATTCTGAGATTCTTTCCGTTTCTCATCTTAATTTCTGTTTCTTGCCATTAATTCCGGTCACCGGAGTTTTTGTTGTAACAGTTTATGATTAGTGCATGGTAATTGTTGGCAATTTGAAGATAATCTGGCTCTCAACAAGTGACAAGTAAATCTTGAAGTTTCCACATGTTCTTGATATACAAAATGCATTAGTACCTGATTCCCCTTAAAAAATTATACTACGATAATTGATTATGTTGTAGTTAGATCTGACCCTTGATTTTGTATTACAGTGGTACGTTCTGGACCTGGCCTAACATCAAGTCGGCTATTCTGCACGAGTTATGACATTGAAGAAGTTGCGCAACTGAAAGGAAATGGATTTTGAAGCATTCTGAGTCCTATTTGGGCATTGTATTTCACCTGCTTTTCAGTCGGAAAAAAGCTAGTGGAAGGCTATCTATGCATAAAAACAGCGTTTAGGCTGCTTTTCCACAAAAGCAGCCTTATGCTGGCTGGATTCTAGAATTTCGATGGCATTCTATTGTCATTATGAGGTCAATGATATATCTTAGATTTATACGCATTTAGGTGTCGATTGATTATTATACCCTGATGAGTACGCGGAAGTGTACAAACTAGAACAAATTATCTAACATTTCCACGTTTGAGGCAAATATGCTGTCTTTGAGCATTAGAGAGAGTGAATATGGAGCAAATCTGATTCCATTTCACAAAGTGTAAACATATACAAACACAGACGAAAGAAAGCTCGAAAACTCGAAACACAAACTCAGCAACAAAGAGGACAGATTATAATACCATTTTCATTACAGTCAATGCAATCCACCGACAACCCATTTTCGTGAACCATCCTATGACTCCCGTTGCACTTGAAACAAACCACAAACCGAAAACCCGCGCAACTTTCGCACGGCCCGATCGATCTGTCCATCGGGATCCCTTCTAGAAGGACTCTAAATTTGCCTGCTTCATGTAATCTCAAAACATCCTCTGCTCCACCAATGTATCTTCCCTTGATGAAAAGCCTTGGAGGCATAACTTTCCCTTCCAAAACCTCCCATAGTTCTTCCTTGTATTCTATATGCATTGATACATCTCTCTCGTAGAATATAACTCGAAAACTCTCTAGTAAGAACCTGATGCTGTTGCAGTCTTCAAATGTTTTACGCACTCCTCGAAGCGTTGTTGTGTAGAAAATTACTGAGTCACTCCCCCCTGGAGGGCACTTCTCTTCAAAGCCCAATAAAGGGTTTTCTTCTAGTTCTTGTTCTTCGTCGTTTTCTTCTTCGATTCTTCGGGTTTTCAACGGTGGTTCTTCTTCTTCTTGTACGACTGTTGCTTCTGTGATCTTTTTGGCAACACTTTTTTGCTCAATTCTTTGTTGTCTTTCTCCTTCATTCATCCTAGCATGCTCTTTCACAGCTTCTTCAAAAGCGGCAAGGAGGTTCGGGTCAAAAAGGCTGCCGGAATCCAAGTCCGGTCGCCGGAAAGACAAGATGCCGATCTCTGATAAAGGCGTTTGATTGAAAGAATTGCTACTCGTCTCCATTTTTCTCACTGAATTCTCCATATTCTCGTCTCCTTTCATCAATCTAGGCGGCCCGATGTTTTCTTTATCGATATTTTCATCACAATCAACCTCCATTCCCTCGTCATCATCTTCTTTGAGATCTCTCGTAAGTTCTTCGACATCGATAACATCGGGTTCTTGATTCAGAACCTTTCTTTCTTGATCTGATTCTTTCAACATGAAAAGGGTTTTTGGTAATTTGAAAACAGAATTAGTTTGAAAGGTTTCGAGAAACCCATCGGAAGCGGTTACCTGAAGAATTCGATCCGGCTTCAGGTAACCCACTGGTTTGATTGAATTCAGTTTCTTCAACAATTTCCCTTTTACCCCTTTCATTTTCTTGTTCCCCAAATTCGGGGTCTGAAAATGTTGATATCAAAGATAAGAACTTTTAAGCAGAAAATTGAGAGTGATTTTGATGCTTTCTCGAGTTCACTTTGAGAGAGGGGGGGAGGACTTATGGGTTAACGGCTAGAAAGCTGCAATTTACTTTTTTATTTTTTTGAAAATAGGGTGCAAGTGGGGACTAGAGAAGATATCCAGTGAAGCACAAATTAGGGTAAATAAATGTGCAGCTGATTCCTATTGGAGCAATATGTATTACTTGGAATTTATGAGCATTATCTTGACACGTGGCTGATAGAGAGAGTGATAGGTAACGGTCATATTCCAATCGTGGGCCTAAATCTGAATTGCCTTTTACTTGTGGGTATATTTATTATCTTCTTTCCCTCCTTTTATTTTTCAAAAGTAAAATTACAAATTATTTTTTTTCTTTTATTACAATTAGTTATAATTATTAGTTTTTTTATTAACCTTTGTTACAAATTAAGTAAATTTTAATTTGTTATTTATCACTGTTAGATTAATCATCACATTGCAATATAAACATTTTATATGATAAACTAATGGACAAAAATTGATTTTTACAAGTGCTTTACGTACACTAGATATAAAGTCGTATCAATGGCGTATATACGAACAATTTGTGTACAACAGTTTGTGGTATAAGCACTTTATACCAATTTATGTGTGTTATAAATGTTGGGTATAAGTGCTTTATACCAAGTTGTTTAGTAGTGGTATAAGTGCTTCATATCAAGTTATGTGGTGTAAGCAATTTATACCAATTTTTTTTATGTAGAATAAATCACTGATATAACCAATTTATACCAAGCTGTTATGTGGTATAAGCTATTTATAACAAGTATTTTGTGTGGAATAAATCACTGGTATAAACACTAATACCAAGTTTTTATGTGGTTTAAGCGATTTATACAAAGTTTTTGCATGGAATAAATCATTCGTATAAATGCTTTATACCAACTTGTTTTTTTGGTAAATAGCACTTATGTCAGTGACATCAATTTGTGGTAGAAAAGCAGTATAAGCACTTCAGTTTATACCACAAACGCTGCACACAAATTGTTGGTATAAGCTACTTATACCAGATATACAAGTGGTATGAAATCAGCAATTGTATGTATGGTAGAGAAACGCAGCATAAGCCTTTCAAATTGCAAAATGCCGCAAACAACTCACTCATATATGCTCTTTATAACATGTATAAAAGTGTTATAAACTCTTATACTACTTTTATGAAAACAAATGTTATAGTTATATAAAAAAGCTACATATAAAGCTTTGAACTAACCGAGTCAACCTTTCACTTGTTCATATGTGTTCAATAAGTTTATAACAAACTCAAGCCGAGCTTGGATCACAATCAAAAATATGTTCGTGAATGGTTCGTTAGCAACTCTTTTGCATGAACAATTCATTTTCTTTTATTTTTGTGAGCAACTCATTCATTTCTCCATTAACTAGCT